>CABFWO010000751.1:82690-130735 GCA_902155825.1 Timema genevievae
TGAAATTTAATCAAAATCGTTAGAGCCGATTTTGAGAAAATCGACTTTTTCTCTTTTTTCCCTTCAGTAAACTACCCTTAATTTTAGGGGTAGATATCCAATTCCAAAAACCCCTCGGGGCAACCCTATGAAAACCCTAGATATCAAGTTTCAGCTCAATCGGTAAAATAGTTTAGGCTCTAGTTGGAGGGACAGACAGACAGACAGACAGACAGACAGACAGACGGAAATTCAAAAACAACTTTTTCGGATTCAGAGTGTCATGAAACGTCAAGATTCATCAAAATCTCGAGTTCGAATTTTTTGACGATCACCATACTTTCTCTACCTGTAAGATAGAGAGAAAGTAAAAATACTCTACAAATGTGGTTTTTATTCATGGTTGACACTAAGTAGATAAATTAACTGTTGACTAGAAAACACAAAATGTTTTAATAACAAACTATCTACTTGGATGCCATTTTGTTTAAAACAAAAATCTAGACACTAAATTAAATTGAAAGGATGAAGACAGAGAAGGTAGTATTTAGATTAAATGTACCAGCAATTTTGTGGAGGGAGATTGGAACCCATTTAGGAAAAGCCACTAAGAGAGAGAGCACCACCCCAGAATTCGAGATCTTGCCTTTTAATTAACAGTAAACCAAACCAGATGAATAGACGTCTAAGTCTGTGTGCCCACTTATCCAGGTAAAAGATAATATTGCTTCAATTCATGTTTACAAAGTTAAACAATTATGTATCTTAAGCAAAAAAAAGTTTATGAAAGCACCCACAACAGGACCTGGATTTTTACAACATGTAATCATTATTTTGGTACATCACAAACAATATTCTTATGGACATGAATTTTATTCGTGATCCCCTGCTTGTGAACACTTTTTTTTATAGCTCATTATTTGATAATCTTTTGTCATTTTGGATTCATAGGTCATATTTTCTTTGTTTGCATAATTTTTTAGGCATTTTAGGTATTTATGTTTTGTAAGTATATTTTAATATTATTTTCTTTCTACATATTCAAACATACCTTTATTTTAATACACGATGTAGGAATGAGAAGAAAATGTAAGCAATGAGCTTTGTATACGCATTAGATGAATGGTTAAAAAATACACATTGCTGGCGAGACAAAGCAATTAAGCTGGAAAGGGCTATGTTGGGAGGGGATATATTTTTTTCTTAAGCAGATTTTTTTGTAAATAAATATTTTATTTGGCAGAATGCAAGAGTCTAGTTGTTAAAAGAATTCATTCCAGGTATATACATGTATATATATTTGATTTGTACACTCCATATTTGATTTAGTCATGTGCTTTCATCATGAGTTTTTGTTCATATTTTTATATCATATTTTGCAAATTTGTAAATCATTAAAGTACAAGACCTGCATATAAGTAAACAAGCAAAAACATTTGCACCAGTGAAATAGATAAGTTGATACAAATCCTATCTAGCTAAATTGCTTTTAATAGGGTTGATTTGAAATATCCCAGCTTTGATGGTTTCAAAATGTCCAACCCTTCTCTTCCTTTACATTAAGCCTAATAATACTGTTGATAAATCCAGAAACAGGTAGCGTAAGCCAAACAATGTCAAACGATTTCCCCACCCCCTCTTCTGTCAGACTAATCAGCCAACTCCAAGAGATCAAGTTCCTTCTCAGCAAACAAGTAACTTACTGGATGGGGCTAGTAGTTACCGTGATAGACTAGGATTTAGTCAAACTTTTTGTTTTAAGCTCCCATAAGGTTGTAATGAGAGACAGAGTCTCTAAAAAATGATTGATCATTATCACTTAAATTCCAATTTACATAGAAAATATAAACTTTTTTTTTGTGGCAAAATTAATACAGTTTTAATATTTTATTAATGTTATTTTATAGGTATTGATATTATTATCAAATGATAGTTGAAGATAACATGACTTGATGTATGAAAACATGATAGAAGATCTAATAGTTTTTCTAGATGCCTTATTATCAAAATGTGACAGTCCATTATATTCTTCTTTTTTTTAAATTGCAAAGCTCTCCCCATCCTGATCATACAGGTTAGTCCACGTGCTCATCAATAAGGGCATGTATCATTTCAAGCACATATACCGACCTTTACTAATTTAACTAGACTTTTACTTATACCTTTAGGACATGTGAGAGCAACATTACCATTTGTAATGTTGATGGAAACAGTCATGAGCAAAGAATCAAGGCCATGATGTTTGCTGATGAAGTGCAGGTATGGGGGGGAGAAGGAAGAGGAAGTACAGGAACAGCTACAGGGATGGAATGAGGGCAAAGTGTGAAATGATGGTACTGACAAGGGAGAAGGTGAGGCCTAATAAGGTTGAATGGAGTAGACCTGAGAAAAGAACAGAACATAAAATATCTTGGAATCGTGATTGAGGAGAAAGGTGAAAGTAGAGAGGATTTAAGGAGAAGAGGACAGCAGGGAGAATTGTTCTATAGGTGCCTAAAAGACCTGTTATGGAGAAGAGAAGTCTCCTTGAAGATGTGTAAGGAAGTATTGTAGAGGATGTACTTTGTACCTATGGTCACATATGCAGCAAAAATATGGACATTGAATGTAAAAGAAACAAGGAAAGTGGAGGTCATAGGAATGAAGTTTATGAGGAGCATGTTAGCTGTTATGAAGAGAAACAAGATCAGGAATGAAGTTATTTGGGGAAGAGAGGAATCGAGACTAAGATGGTATCGGTATGTAATGAGGATGGCAAAAGATATGCCAAAGAAAATGTTGTAAATGAAGTGTGTGGGGAAAAAGACTGCAGGGGAGGCCAAGAAAGAGATGGGAAGAGCAGATAACAGAAAGTGTTCAAGTGAAAGTAGAAGATTGGAAGAAATTAAAGGAGGAAGAGTGGTGGAAGGATAGAGGAGGCTAGAGGCATTTTACTAAACTGACCCGGCCACAGGCTGGAAACATTTGATGATGATTATGATGATGATGATGAGAGCAGGATGTATCCTATGATAATACAAAACTGATCTTTGATATACCTTAAGAAAGATGAACAAATAAAAGATAGAAAATTGCATTAGCCTTTTTAGTATGCATACCAAAACAGGGTTACTACAGTATTTGTAAAAAAATTCTCCCTGACTTTTCCCTGACTATTTTCCCAAGTTCCCTGACCAACTTCTCATAAAATTTTCATTATAATTTTATGGTACTATTCAAGTGGAAATATTATTTTAATTACATTTATTTTTGCCTCCTCCTCCCCTGCAGCCGACCTTGCCTCACCTCTCATGGAAGAATAAGAAAGCAGACGTCTTGCCAATAAGTTCAGGGAAAATGATGGAAAAAATAACAAAATATATCAAACTCTATCAAAAAGGAAAGGCTGAAATCCACCTGCAATTGTTTTGCAGAAAGCTAGTATACATTTCAGGAATGGATTTCAGGCTGCTCTTTTCAGTATCCCTACAGGTTTTGTTTTAGGAAGCTTTTCTTTTTTGTGAAACTTAACAACATGGTCCCAAATTTGTAATGCCCTTTGAAAGCACGTTGCATTCTCTAACCACTGCACACCACAGAACTTCAAAGTAAAAGTTGTACACCCTGTCAACTGGGTAAACAATGCTCGATGAGCTGTAGTCAGTGAACAGGTAGTACGTGTGACACAATAAGCAATTTATATCCCCATTGACAGGTTCCACTCCTGTTCTCAAGGAACCATGAACAACATGAAGCTCACATGTCCCCAGATTTATCAAAATATATACTTCGTTGTCTGTGACAGATTTGATGTGTTCCTGTTATAAACTTTAGATTGACATTTGGGCCATCCATTGACACTATCAACTTAGAGAGTGGAAGAGGAGAAATACAATCCAAGAAAGGCTTCAGTAATTCTTCAGCGGTACTTCTATCGAAAAAAACACTGTTCAAGGAATGACCGATAACGTTATGATTTTCCTTGTCCCAAAATCTTAATACAATGTCCATTTGCCCTCTTTGAATAACTTTATTCAATGCCTCATCAAAACAAATTACAAAGTTGTTACATGATTTTAGGCGGTCGAGTAAATTGTTATGAAAGAATAGAGCCAAGCCATGCACAATGAAATATGCAGCCTTGTCTCCACCAAGAGTAAAGGCACTGGCAATGGAACACTCGGGAAACATCAAATGAAAAATTGTACTTAAATTATTGCACGAATTGAAATATATTTTATTGTCAAGAGTTTGCAAAGCCCAAATGACTTCCACCTTATTTATATTATCTTTAATATTATTATTATTATTATTATTATTATTAGCACCACGTCTTACTACCCGTTCGGGTTATACGCACTTACGCTAATGTGCAATGGTAGGGTGATTGTGAGATGAAATGGATTATCTTTAATAACAAAAGTGTTAGGGTTTCTTCGAGCCACTACACTACTTTCACTTTTGGCAACACCTTCCTTCTGCGGCTTTACAATTTCCGATGAAACTGAAGTGTGACATGAATTGTCATTTCCCTGACTTTTTTTAAGCTTCCCTGACTGTTATTTTTTTTCCCTGACTTTCCAGATCGTAGGAACCCTGAAAAAGAGCCAAACTCATAATGGTAAAATATGTTGAGAGTTGTTGGTGTACATACCAAAATACAGCCAAACACACATAATGGTAAATTGCATTAGCCCTTTCGTGTATGCTACTACACCACTAAACCAAATGCATGAATATTTGACTAAAATTATAACTAGAGAAACATGATCAGATAACAAAGCTTGGACATTTATTTGTAGAACTTAAACCTCGCAACAAACTTAACTTTATCAGAATTTGAATGGAACAAAACGCAGCAGCACATACTTTTACTAAATGGTTCAATCGGATATGTTTGAATGTAATGGTTTTTGACTCTTGGTATGAAAATGACACATGCTCATTGCTCGCTGACAACACAGGTTCAACACATTTTAAAAGAGCCTGGCCCTCTCACCCCACGAAATAACACCTACTTAGGTAGGTAATGTAGCTCAAACCAGGTAATGCATTCTGGTGCAGTTTTCTGTATTCTATTTGAGAAAACTATGGAAATGAGACCAGTGAAACTATTCCAATTTTTTTTTAAAGGGCAACAAAATTGAAAAATAACTATTATAAAATTATAAATACTACAAGTTATCGAAGGGAGAATGCAGAAGATCCCCATTCAATGTGTTGTAGTTAGTGGTGGTGGTAGTGGTGGTGGTGGTGGTAAATAATAATAATAATAATAATAATAATAATAATAATAATAATAATAATAATAATAATAATAATCATAATAATAATCATAATAATAAATAATAATAATAAATAATAATAATAAATAATAATAATAAATAATAATAATAAATAATAATTAATAATAATAATAATAATAATAATAATAATAATAATAATAATAATAATAATAATAATAATACTTCTTTATTTGGGCAAAGTCAAGCCCTCACATCAACGATCAAGACTCTGCTTGCAGACCTTGAGCAAGATTATGCTGAAATGATTTTATTGTGGCAGCAGTTTTAATATTTGTATCAAGAGCATTCCAGGTACGAGCTCCAGCAACAGTGTTTTAGGGTTTTAAAGTAATTGTGTGCCCAATTTCTCGGTCAATCGGCCTTGAGATGGGCTCAAGTCTAGAGATTCTTGTATTCTTAGACCTACCTTGTTGAAGAGGTTGGTTTCATGGACGATGTGGGTCGCTTGGTCCACTTCGGACTCGGTAAGCAGACACCCTGCATATCTGGATGGAAAGGGTCAAGGAGAGGTAAATCTCCTTGTCATGACATTGCATAGCATCAATGCATAAAAACTATGGGGATACTACGAGGACTTGTAATATGTGAATAAATGCTTACTTTTTATTTTTATTTTTAGCAATGGTGGTTTGAGGTCTACTAAATAGGTGAAGGGGCTAGGTAGGGGAAAGTGGTACCTAGAGACAATTAAAAATATACATAGAGCCATCAAATAATGTGTTAGGGCAGAGAGCAAGGTTAGGGTTGATAATTACTAGCAAATACTAAAGCCAAAAAATAATGGCAAATAAAGATAACATTTTTCAATACAATCATTGAAACCCAATGAAAGGAAAATGTATTCATTATTATTTAATTTATAAAATTTAAGTATTAATACAGCCGGTCAACAGAGACCCAATGTTAGTGACAGATTTAACAACCAAGCGCCATAGTTGATGCGTGAGTGTGAGAAAATAACTGAAGTTGTTATTACTATATTGTAGCGCATTTGATATTTCTTGAATTTCTTGATTTTAGCGTCCTTAGAAAAATTAAACTTGGGCTTTTTTATTGTATTTGTTCAATTTAAATAGCTGACATTCTTTTCATAGAAAATAAATGAAAATTTACTATCTAACATCTCTAGTGTAGGTAGGTGTCACTGAAGAAAGTAGGAGGAAATCCGAATCAGATAGGAATACACTTTTTGAATAGTTACAAAAGTGATTAAATTATATGTGGAAGAAGGTATAGGAAAGGTGGATATAAACATATAAAAGGGACGAACACAATATGACTTTTACAATAAAAAGAAGAAACAGTTCACATTTTACAATGCTGCCAATGGACAAAGAGGTAATGGGTGCCTCTTAAAGAAAATCAATCATCACCGCCCATTCCCTCGACCTAGGTTTCATTCTATCGGAACTCGTCAGGAAGGAGTATGAAACGCGCGACACAACTTCCTAAAATTGATTAAAGCAATTTTCATAAGTCAAGTATTGTGATATGAAGCTGTCCCTTTTGATAAATAATATCAATATTAAAAAAAATAAAAAATAATCTATGAAAGGTTAACAATGTTGACCATAACATTTTTTAAAATTTTCTAAACAATGTTTACTGCCATAATCCTACTGTAGTTATTTATAGTGTGGTTCTTAACCCCACACCAGAAGGCATGGGGCCTAAATGTCAAGCTCATCATGTCTAGTTGGCCGGTGAAGGGGAAAACAAAGTTTTAATCCTGGCTGCGTGTGCCGAGTTTAAATTTAACTCAATGGTTGAACACTTAGCCTCCACGCAAATTTCAATACATTTATTTTAAATTCTGCCTTTATCATTCTTAACACACTAGTGTAATTATTAATATATATGTGTGCAACCCAAAGTAGCAGAAAAATAAGGTTGGGGAGAGGGGTAAAAGGATGATGATGATAAAGAGGGGTTAGAGTGCAAGGTCAGCATTTTTTAAAGTTCGCTTTTTAAAGAGGGATTTAATGGTAAATTAAGAGTATCAAACTTAAAATGACGCTGACCAAATCATAACTCACCTAACTGCCCTCAGTGAAGGACTTCAAAGAAAGGGAAATATAAATAACGTCCAACAAGGGGGTTTATAAAGGCTTATAAAGGTTTTTTTTAAAGACTCAAAGTACATCAGGGACTAATTAATTTAATAGTATTTGTAGTAAAATATTATATAACCAAAAAAATTTTCCTTCCACTATCCAGTGAAAGAGTGGGTAGAAGTGACTATATAAACAAATAAAAACATAAGTGGTGATGTCTCCTCCCGGTCATCCCACCCTTTCTCTAACAACCCCCTAACCCCCACCTAACCAGCCTACACCACACAAAATAATACTTCTTTGAAAGTTTGAGGCCTAATTGACAGCAAACTGCAAGAGGATAAATGATGGTCAGCTGGCTCTCTTAGGGAAAGGAGCGTAAGTATTCTTTATTTGCTTTCCAATAAATTCTTAATTCAAAACAAACACATTGTTATAATATTTTTACAACGAATGGAAGGAAGAAAGTTATAATGAGTGGAGGACAAGTGAGAAAAATTTGTTTGTACAGCCTGTTAAACAAAGTGTAAGCCTTTAAAGGCATCAACAATATGCAGTTATTATTGTTTTCAGTCACAATTGTAGAAATGCTTAGGATTCGCAGTGGAACGGTGGACAGATACCCACATTTAAGTAACATTCCTTTATGTTAACTGAGTTTTCATTTCTCTGAAGCTTATTATATTAAATATAGAATCTATTGTCTCTGTACACCACCAAATGATGTCATAATGGATAGTTTACTCACATTGAGAATCCTTTATACTTCAGTATATTATCTAAAAAAATACAACAGCAAATTCCCACCTTGTTTCAGCAGGAAACAACAGTTTATCATGTTTTTCTCTCTGAAACATCTTCAGCATTTGATTAGTTACAAGATGGGTGGTGAAAAACTTAATAAATGTCTTGCAATATTCAACAACATTATTCATTAAATTAATGTTGAAAACTTTTGCAAGTAGATTCAGGCCATGGGCGAGACAATCGAATGTCATCAATTGAAGGAATTTTTTTCCAAGCATTTACTAAGCCAGCTTTATGTTATTTGGATTGTTGGCCACCATTGCTTGTATGTATACTTTGTCTACCCTGAGAGGCAGCAACCTTACTTTTAAGGGTTACATTATGGGGCAGCAGAGTATAACTTTAAGGTGTCATATTTTTCAATGTCATTGGTTTGAATCTGAGCTATATATTTCTACAGTCTTTAGGAACACTGTTTGCGTTATGGCAAATACCATATTGATTAGGGGATTTCCCCTTATATCTAAGCAGCAGACATTTTGTGAAACACCTTTTTTTGGAGCCTATTTTATTCTTTGTCCGAAATTAGAGTAGAGTCCTATATGGAATATGGGTCCACTTTTAAAGAAAGGGGCACACCATTTGCATACATTACACATGCCAGTGAATAATTAAGTAGCCTAATCATTTTTAATCATAATCCATTCTGTCCATAAAAGGTTTGGACTATATCCTGTAATCTATAGAGGAGGTTGGCTTACTTTGGGAGTCTTAAATATTTAAGGCACTCACATTACCAACTTTTTCATGTGCAGATTAATTTCTACCTTCAGCAGTGTTACACACATATTACATTCTTGCAACTTTGAAGATGGAAGCATGTAAATACTTTTTAGTTTTCTAGAATACACATATGGTCTTCTCAGGGCATTTCATGTACTTTGTAAGATGTTTTTTCATACCAGTGACATTGTTAGCATATTTCTGCTTGCAATAACGTTCTTGCCTACAAGCTTTGTTTCTTCTTGAATTTGTTTTAAATGTTTCTAAACTCCTGTCTTTAGGTTGTTTGGAATTTTAAAAACTCTACAGAATAATAAAAATACAAAAAAAAATTAAGTTTATGTCCATATAGCTAAGTAGTCATTGCCCAGAGATTTAAAAACGCAAGAACAAAAACCTGAGTTACAGTGACATAACATATGCTATGAAGAGTTCTGGAGGGATATCGAGGAGGGGACGTTCAGAGAAGTAATTAAGGGAATTACAAAGTTAGTGAAACATACAACCAACTAGCGCTCTAATCGATATGTGAGTGTTAGAATAGAAATTGCATTGGTTTATTGCTTCATTGGAAGTATTTTGATAGTGTTTCTGGTTTTAACATCATTAGATATTAAGATTTAATTTTAAAATTTGTGATATTTTTATTAATAGTGGACAATTATTTCCAGAAAATAAATTATACTGTTCATAGCAAAGACTTTCTCGCTCTTATACCTTAAATATTGAGATTTTTACTAAAAAATCATAAGGTATTTAAAACAAAATAATACACCAAAGAGCATAAGTGAAATAATACACTTTTAAAGAAACATATTTAGAAAGAAGTAGAATTTATGTTCATCAAAGATCTTAGCAATCATTTTCCCTGACCTCAATTTAAAAAAATATATTTGCAAATATCTCAGACAATATAAGTTTTATAAATAAATATTTAAAAAATAATAATTTATTAGTACAACTTTTCAATAATAAATTATTTCATATATCCAATAGATGCTAAATGATCAAATTTGTAAATTTCCACTTATGTGTTAAAGTTATTTTCATAGAAAATTGAAAATTGACATTTTGTTTTAATGTCAAACAGTTTATATATATATATATATATATANATATATATATATATATATATATTGGGAGAAGAAAGATGCCCTAGAGATTTAACAGGATATTCAAAATTAAGAATGCGCAAATCCAGAAACACATAAATGCAACTAGGAGTTAGTGGAAGTCTTAGGATGGACGCCTAGCTTACGATGTCATTTCTAGTCTTGAAACAATGGCTTCTGATCTGTGAACATGCAAATTCCACATAGGGATGAAGGGCCAGCCCGTTCATAGCTAGGAGTTCATCCAAGGGCAAACTAGCTAAGTAGTAGTTCAGTTGTATCTGGTAATTCATCAAAGGATGTACCTCAAAAAGGGACCTCTGCATGGTCTAGGAATATTTTGGTGTTAGGGTATTTTACCCTTAGACAATTACCATGTTCGAATTATTAGTTTTCATAAATAATTGTATATTATATTCTTTGTTATTAAACTACTCAGTTTTAGAATGGTACATCTTTCGTGTTTCTTAAATGGGTGCACCCCATCCTCAATAAACTGGTGACCGGCCACAACAAATTAATTCAATTATCATTTTCTTAGTGGCTAAATAATCGAGAAATATTGAATATTGTTTCCTAGTACAAAGCAATAATGGCTTTAATATACAAATAATATTCCTCTTATCACACAATTCAGTGAATTCATTATAAAAAGCCACTCTAGTATGATTTTTTTTCAGCATCGAGTCTTACTTCTGTTAAGATTATACACATATATACTGATTACGCTAATGAGTTTGACTTTAAGAAACGCTGAATTTAGAGGAAGTGTACCCATATTTGTTTGGATAAAGAGTGGAAAACCATTTTAAGAAACCATCCTTAGTACACCCAACCAGAATTCAAACCCCAATCTCCTTGTCATCGGTAGTCTTGGTTACCATAAGAGTGATACCTTAGACTAGGTGGCCATCAAAGCAGGTTATATATGTAGTTAAATCACTATATGGTATAGGTGCACTGTTATAAAAATGATGTGTTGAAATGTGTTGTATTCAGCGAGATATTTCAAATGGACTCCTTTTAAAAATGATTACATTTTAAAATATGTTGTATTAAGTGAGATGTTTCAAATCCGCCTGCAAAGGATTGAAGTTTTCTTCTTTCTTTAAAAGGTTTCAAAGATGCAAGCAGTCTTGAGGGTGTCGAAGTGAAGGAGATTTGATCATCGACATTTCAAAGCTTTGAAAATCCATAAATAATAGTAACTGGCTGAAATAACCCTTGCACACACACCGGACCAGTCCGGACACTTCATCTACTTTTCTGTTTGTTTTAGTGAAAGGATACGCGACAAAATACCGAACCAATTCTTCCTGCTCTTGTAAGGATTCTGGCAAGAATATCTTCACACCTTTGAACACATCTGGGAGAGGCTGAAAGCACAAAACCAGAAAATAATGATGAGATAAAGACAAAAATAGCAATGACAAAAGCTGAATTCAACAAGTAGAAGATGATACTGTCAAACAGGAGCTGGAAATGAGAAAGAGACCGCTGAAGTGTTACACTGCTTCATATTATGGACACCAGGGGGGAAAAAAGAATAGTAACTAAATGAAAGCTTTGAGAAGTGGTGCTGGAGGTAGATAGAGAGGAAAAAGTGGACAGATGTGTTGACTAACGAAGAAATTCTTGGAAGAATAAATGAAAATCTAACCATCCTGCACATCATTATGTCAAGAAAGGCCAAATGGATGGGTCACAATATGAGAAGAAATGGTTTATTTAGTGATGATATAGAAGGAAAAGTGGAAGGGAATAAAGGGACCAGGAAGACAACAAATGCAACCAATTGATTGCCTCAAACAAGGACAGAAGATGAAGTTTCAGGATCTAAAAAAAATTACATGCTGAAGGAATTCATAATTATTTGGACAAGACGACAAAACTATGCTATTTTATTAAATAATGTACTTCCTTAAAGTGATAATTTTGTATATTGTGATTAATAAATTAAACCATTTAAAATTGAATTCCACTGTAAATGTAGATCTACCTGTAGCAGAATGACAAAATAAAAGAAAAATAGGCACTCAAATAGAAATAGCTCGAAATAAATGGTTTGAAAATATTTATATAAAGGTCCATCCATGAAAGTGTGTTATTGTTGATAAAGATATATCAATTCAAAAAATACATTTCAAATAAAAATATTTCTTTGACATTCTACACACATAAATTTTGCTAAAACGGGAAGACACAAGCAATCCACAAGATATAAGTTGCTGCGCATATTAGACGATGTATGTATAGCCTCATTCATAGGTTTCAATAACACCAATGTATACCACACTCAACAAACATGTCGTGTCTCAGAGAGTGGGGCGTGAAAAGACCGAGGTTTGAAGGGGATGCAAAGATGTTCCTGTGTTGAGAGGAAAAACATTTTTGTGTTTGGGTATCAACCAAATATATATATATATTTTAGGGGTGTACCGATGCGGATACTGATGAATCGTTATCGGGTGATTATTAAGTTGATTAATCTTTGTTTTTAAGTCAAATTTAAATCAAATTTTTCTAGGTAGGAGTTTAGTGATAAAAATAACAAAAAAACAACAACTTATATTCACAATGCATATGGGTTTAGGGCTATGCAAAGATTACATGATAAAGATAAAAAAAAATTTCAGTTCGTACCGTTGATAAAACTAACAATCTAGATCCAACTTTCGTGGGTTATGCATGAAATATATTTTTGTTTGTATACATTCTTGTTGTATTAATTACATTAACTGTTATCAATATCTTAAGCATATTTCCCAATAGTTATTAATAAATAATCGAAAATCGGGATTAATCAGTGTAAATAATCGTAGCAGGAACAATTATTTTAAACAATCGGTATTGGTTATCGGTTTTATTGAATTGGTTCACCTCTAATATATATATTATGTATATTACTCCCTATTCTTTCCTCTACTCCAGGAAGCATTCCACATTATGCACACCCTAATAAAATGCTATGCATGTCTATAATTCAGAAATATGCTATATACAAACATATATATGTATATAGCATATATATATTTGTATAAGGCATATTTCTGAATTATAGACATGCATAGCAGTTTATTAGAGTGTGCATAATGTGGAATGCCTCCTGGAGTAGAGGAAAGAATAGGGAGTAAACATGTCCTGTATAAGGAAATTATTTTATTCATCAAACAAAAGAAAATAAAGCTTAATGACATCTATATCTTTCTTATACTACTTAATTCAGCGTATAGTATTAGCATTATTTTATATATATATATATATATATATATAAGTAGATCTATTGAATAGGCTCTATACTTTAGATAATCTCTACTAGTATCAAGTTTAATATTTGCATTAAAACAATATTTGGACAATCATTAGCAACACTCATTAGATTATTACACTATCAATTATTTAAGTCAGGTAGCCTGGTGAAAACAAATGCACCCAATGTTAAGTTACGTTCTGGAAATGAATGCACCCAAAATAAAGTAATTTTCTGAAAATAAACACATTAAAGACTGATTACCCCTACTGAAAATAAACTCATCCAAGTTTAGGTTAAAAATTGAAAACAAGCTAAGGCAAGAATAGGTTATATTCTAAAAACAAAAGAGACTAACATTAATACAGTAATCTAATGAAAACAAACAAATCAAGGATTAGGTTACAATCTAAAAACAAATATGTCCCTGGTTAGGTAATCTAGTGAGAATGAAGGTGTTTAAGATTAGGTACTCAAAGGAAAATGAAGGCGTCTAAGATTGGATAATCTTATGAAAATTAAGGCATCTAAGATTAGGTAGTCCGATTATAAATGCACTCCAGATTAGGTTATATTGTGAAAACAAACGGACATAAGATTGGGTTAAATTCTGGAAAAAAAAAGTATCTAGGATATTATGAAGGTCTGAAAACAAACGTGTCCTAGAATTGATATCTCACTAATATTATTTATATTCTTGGAAGTGGAGGGTTAACAGTGCACTTTATAAGCAGATATATAATCAAACTCTAACAAAATAAATTAACCTAAGGAAGAACTCCTAGCACTTCACACCTATATATTTACTATATTGGATATAAATTCCATCCTGTATTCAAATAGTTGGCCGAGACTATAAAGTTCATTCAAATTGAAAGAGTTCTTAGACACAAAGAGATGTGAAGGAAGGTATTCTGTCTACTGTGCTAAGGGTTTCAAGTTCGATACTCCTAAGATTACTATTGGTGGTCCCATTTACATTTGAAACAGCTGGAAAAACATTTTTAATGCTACGCAGAGTACAAATTTACCTCCAAACCAGAATTACACAAAAATGATAATCAATGTTATATATATATATTTATGAATCTTATTAGATTTATTTTGATGTGTCTCTATAGCCAATTTCCACAAGATTTTATATCAAAGTATGTTCCTGGGTTATTTGGCTTTTACCAATATTTTAACTTAATCTAGCATAGCAGAACTCTCCCAGGAAGTAATATGTTAAGAAAACCATGAAGCTTTTTCAAATTTACACAGGACATTCACAATTATGCATATTTAAAGAAAATTGTCCTTTTCAAAGTAACAAAATTAGTATTTTTCAAACATAGTGTTTGTTAATTAAGGCAATGTTAATAGCATTAACAATAACATCATTTCCATTTTAAGGTAAAATACCATACAAGGATAAAAGAAAAAAAAAAATTTCACAATTCACTAATTTATACTGCAACATCCCTATTTCATGTACCTTATTATAAGTATATTCCAAAAGTTAAAAGAGATTTTCTTTAGTGATTTTATACCAAAAAGATTAAAATAAATTCCAACTAAAAGTCACAGAACTATAAGATACGCTACCCAAAAACACATATAATCCAAAAGCCAAACTAAAAAAAACAACACACAGACAAGTTTCATTTTGCTCTTACCTTCTTCAACTTGGGCATGGGTTCTTCATCAGCAGTGTCATCATCATCATCTGATGAATGTTTCTTTCTTTTTTTTGCCGGTGTGACCTGTTCATCTTGATCTTCATTTGAGCTGTCATTGGCCTTATGTTTGACAGCTTTAGGTTTATATTTTCCATTACACTCATTGCTTGAAATTTTAGATACTGGTTCCTGTAAACAAATCAACTTTGTGAGTGCAAATATATAGTATGATTTTGGTAGAAAGAACAGTAGAAGTTTGTTACTAAAGTTACTAAAACAATTTTAAACATATTCATACATCAAGTCATGTTATCTTCAGCTGTTACTTTTATAGATATTATCAATACCTATAAAATAACACAGATGAAATATTAAAATGCTATGAATATTGGTTGCAAAGAAATATGTTTGAATTTTCTCTACTGTTCTTACAACCTAAATCAGGGTATAGCAATGAATGAATGGTTTAATGAGCCAAATTGAGTTTAGGTTCTTTAGTGTAGAGCACGTACCACCTAAGTTACCAAAACAAATGGGCTTGTGGAACCATCTTGTCTGGTTTGTCAATGAAGGGGAGATCAGTATTTTAATGCTGTTTGATTATACTGAGGTGTTTATTCCTCTTCCTGTAAGCAAACGCATAAACACTTCCTCTAAATTCTACCTTCATAATTTATCTTTAGTGTAGATATGACGATAGCCCAACAAGAATAAGGACAAGACAGGACCCAAGCTACAGTGATCCACTTTAAGTCATTGTCTAGTAAGTGTTCTAATCTTCTGATGATGAAGAGGTCTGATGTGAGCTAGAAATGTTAGTAAAATGTGGAATTTTTAAATGTGGACTTTAGGACATAAAATTTTACTGTACAGTCCTTAACGAATCTATTAAACCACATTTTAAAAAAATGGGAAAAATTCTACATTTTCACTCTATATATTTTAATAAGTTATGCCTTACAATTCAACAAATTATCTATCATCAAACGAATATTAAGTAATAAAAACAGTGTTCCCTAAAAATAATATTGCACTCATACTATATAAATATTAATATTTTATTAGCTTCATTTGCAATTATAGTATTTGAATATTAAAATTTTAATGGTCCTGCCTTTGCTTTAATAACAAAATTAACTCTGTGAGGCATGCGTTGCATGCTTTCAATGTGATTATGAACCATCTTGGCTAAAATATGTTAGTTGTGGTTACAATGCCATATTTTTCTTTCTACTAGCTATATCTTATCAGTGATTTTTTCCTTAGAAATTCATCATTTTAAAAGTTATTATACGTTTTCTATGGGATTCAAGCAGTGGCGGATTTACACATTTGCCGCCAGTAGGCTATTCAAATTTTGCCGCCCCTACCGACCTCTACAATGTGTCAGTTCCTAGATTATTTTTACAATCCAACGATTTAGTTAAGATTGCACAAGAAATAGTTTTTGGGTATATCTCTGAGCTAATTAAAGCTCAATCATGTACTACTAATAAAGCGGGGTAAGGTATGCCTTAATACTACTTACACAATAATGTACATTCAGTAAACATAATTAAATAATTTTTATTGCGCTTACTTACAGTTTAAGAACAATATATTTAATTATCTGGTAAAAATCCGGCTGATGATGATGATGGATTCCACGAAACACTTTGAAAAATTACAGCACACAACCAGAAAAATGTATCAATTTGTTTTGGAAATATAAATACGTATTAGAAATTGCAGGACCCAATCAACCGAGGCGGCTTTTCTTTTGTTTTTGAAGTAAATATGGGACAGGACTTCCCCGTTTGTATCGCCGCTCTATATCTATCTCGAACTCAATGCCACCAACACCACACGACGTATGCCTACAGCACGATCCCGCTTCGGCTACGGCGCACCACGCCGCACTCGTGCAGTCAGGTTCGGCTAGACACACTTAGCGAACGGTAATGTCACTCGTTCCCGCGCCGCAACCAAACGCAACTACGCAAATTGTAGAAAAATTTATCTTAAGTTGTGAAACATATTACATGTTGAATTGTTTGTGTGGACCTAATAACATTTAGGTATATAAATATGAATCTTTTTAATTTCTGTAAGACAACAAAAAAAAAAAAAAATTTGGCCCAAATTTGCCGCCCCTAAAATCTGCCGCCTTAGGCTCCAGCCTACTCAGCCTGTTGGTAAATCCGCCACTGGATTCAAGCCACTTTAATTTAAATAATATAATTGCAATATTATTTTAAGGCATCAATGTTTATAGTTAGCATTTGTTTGATTACAAATTATTGAATTGTAATGCAGATCTACCAGGTGAGGCATTCAAGATGAGAACAGCTATAATTATTTTTGATTTGAAGGATGTCTCCAAGGTTATTTCAACACCAAATTTGGTTTTTTAAATAAAAAACTCTAGTTTTTGATGGCGCGCGCGCACACACACACACACCCACACACCCACCCACCCACACACCCACCCACACACACACACACACACACACACACACACACAAAAACTTTTGTCTGAAACTTGTATTTATTTAACATCAATTGGGTTTTTTTTATAACAAATATGTATTCAATAACTTTTTATTAAATATGTTATTCTTTATTATGTTAAAAGCAATATTATTTATAAAATTACCTTGGTTAATGTTCACCTGCTTCGGTGGCAGTGTGGTCTAACACGCTACTCTTGTAGTAGACTAGACTACTGATGATGGGGAGATAAAGGTTCAAATCTCAGTCGGGTGTATTAGTTTTTTTTTTTCCAAACTGGTTTTCCACCCTTCCTCCACGCAAATTTGGGTACATTTCCTATAAATAAAACATCCTTTATCCCTAAAACCATCATCGTATGCAGTAAATAACTGTATAACCCAAACGGGTAGTAACACCTGGTGATGTAAAAAAAAAATTATGACCATTAACATCGGCAAACCAATAATCTAATAAAAAGATTTTGAATATTTTTTTTTCTAAAAGAGCATGCTAATATATTATCTTCAAAAATTGAAGTCAAATAAAAAAGAAAGTTTAAGGCAAAAGCTGTTGTTTTTTTTTTGTGTAGAATTAAAATGGCACTAAAAAGTTATAGGTTTTCATTTAAAAAAACAAAGTTGAACTCGAAATAACCTAGAAAACGTCCACCAAACCAAAAATCTTTAGTGCTGTTCTATTTCCCCCTCAAAAACAAAAAAATTTTGCTATAAATATTTTTCAAGTGCTTCATAGTCAGGATATTCTGGTGTCTCAACTTAGATGCTTCATCCAGTATTTAAATAAGAGAAACTGTAGTGTTTTGCCCATTTTCTGAGGGATGGACTTATAAATTGGCCAGAACTCCATATGTGTATATCTTGTCCTTCAAACCTTGAAAACATCCAGCTTTTAACCACCCTTTATTTTGTTTTAAAAAACATTGCTTACTCTTATCTACAAATGTAATGAAGAAACTACTTTAAAACTAAAGCACTCTGTATAAAAGATAGATGTGGGAAAAAAGGGCAGCTTATAACTGGGCCAATAAAGTATTTATACAATTATGTGCACTCGTTCCTATCTTAACAGGTTACTCTAGGATCTTAGAGATAGCCTGCTACATTATGAAATTAACAAAAAGTAGATATATATTTGATCTATAATCTAAAAAGAACCCACCTCGGTGGCGTAGTTGGCTAACGCACTAGTCGTATTGAGCTCGACCGCCGAGGACGGGGAGATCGAGGTTCGAATCTTGGTCGGGTGAACTGGGGGTGGTTTTTCCTAAATGGTTTTCCACTCTCTCTCCACGCAAATGCGGGTTCACTTCCTATAAATTCAACCCTCCCAATTCCTAATCCATTAGCGTAATTAGTACTTAAGCGTATAACCTGAATGGGCAGTAAGACGCAGTGCTAAATATTATATTATATTATAATAATCTAAAAAAAAATTCCTTAATATCTTACCTTATCATCTGTTGAAGTTTTTGACTTTGAGTGTACTTCCATGTCATTATTAAAGGTTTTAGAAGTTTTACTATCTTTGGCTGTGAGCATAGGCTTCTTGGCTACAGTTACATCATCTCCGTTCCTGCTACCATTAGCTTTCTTAGAAGTATTTGTTTCACTATCTTTGCTGGTTGCAGTAATTTCCTTACTATCACTAGAAGGCATAAAGAAGTTCTGGTTGTCTTTTGATGTTTTGTAGAGATTCTATAAATAAATGAATAAATTAAAATATGATAGTAGAATTTGCTGGGATATATTAGTGATGGATTGATACAGTCAAAGTTGTAATAATTCAGCTCTCAGTTATAAACTCCACATAATCACACAAACAAGCCTCGATCCATCTGATTTCCACCAATAAGCTTACATATTAATGTGAATTTACTAAATATTAACTAGAGATATGTAAAACACCTGTTTTTAAATTAAAGAGAAATGCATTTATTAACCTTACATTATAAGATTTCATTAATAATGATGTGTATTTACTAGAATTATTTTTAAGTGATATAACCATGAAACAAGGAATCAGCTTTATAGGTACTAAAACTGCTGCCAGTTATTTTATAAAGAACCATAAGGACCTTAGAATACATTATTGATCTCTGAGGACAAATGTTTTCATTTCAAGTTGAATATAAGTAAGCATCTCAGAATGCTCCTTATTCAAGCATGAATTGATTAAATATCAAATTTAAAAACTTAATTATTAAAATCAAAATCAAATGATAATTTTTAAAAAAGTTTTTAAAATGTTAATAAGACTCACATTTCTATAATAACATTATAAAACATCTTTGAAATGACAATAGCATTAAAATGTTTACAAGTAAAAGAACTAAATATTTCACAAACAACAATGAGTCATTCATCATCAGACATACAATACAGCACAAAAATCGCCTTGTACAATAAGATCAAATTTGTTGAGCCGATAGAGATGTTACTATAAAACCTGAGCTTCTATTAATGTGTGGTTTCAATTTTGAAATTCGAGTACTAACATACTCCTACTATGCAAAGTAAATTAGAGATTTTTTTTAAATACAATATTTATTATCTTTTAAATAAAAAGAGAGTAACATCTCTAAGAATAACTATGGACACCAACTTTTAACGAACCTTGATTTCTTGAAACATGTGATAGATTCCATTTGAGAGTACAACAAATTTGTTTCAAGCTCAAATTAATCATTTATACATATTTCTAAGTTCAAGAAATACAGGATAATTTTATTTATATGTTTAACTTCAAGTTTTCCTATGCATTCTCATATTTTTAAACAAAATTTGTGTTTATTATGCAATAGTTTGTGTAAATAACTTTTGCATTAAGAATCCATTTTCTTGTTTCTACCGTTCAGCCTCAATTCTCTTCTTCTTCGAGTCCAGCCAAGTACAACTTATCGGCTCCACGTCCTTTCTTGATGAAATTCTTCGTGATTGATACTCTGTTGCACTGATAGTTGTAATGTTTAAGACCATCTTTGGTAGATTGCATGCCTCTGATGGATGCCTCAGAGAGACAGGTCCTGTTGTCAGTAAGATAGTTTGATGTTTGTAAGAATCCTCACTCTAAATCAGTATTTCGATGGGGTAGCACAAGGATAGCTTTAACAAGCCTTTTAATTTAGCCCATTCTAGTTTGAAATAGTTCATTATAGCACTACCTCCAAAAACAATTTTATAACCATTGAATTTCAAAGACACTGTACAAGCGTTCGGGAATACATCAAATTTATTCAAACAGCGTGACACATTATGATACAATATTTTGTTTTGCTAATTTACCAGCAAAAAGGAAGATCCACACTTAAACCTCTATAAACCAAACGGTTTCTTTCTTTTGGAGGTCAAAAAGTAGGAAAAGTAGGACAAAAATGAGTCCTGGACACGCAAAAGAGAAAAATGTTTGTGCAGGATTATTTACGTTTTATTATCAATTCTCAACAATATTTTCACAGCAAATACATTTGAGAAGGTCAGGATGTCAAATGTTTAGTTGATAATAGCTAGTTATTCATTTACATCAGTTAGGTGGTTTTGAAATTCACAAGAGTATACATAAAAACAATAACCTACAGCAAATATTGAATAAACCACATGACTTATTGAAATATCTTCTCAAAGTTAGCCATTATGAGGCAAAAATCATCATGTGAGGACCCAAAACATGTAGGAAAGCCAGCTAAAATCAAATTGATACCTTCAGCTCTGGCAGTGAGGTGGCAGTCTTCCAGTTTTTGTCATCTCTGATCTTGGTAACTCGTGGAAATCTAATAGAGATCCCATCTGCCGTATGGACCTCATGTTGAGTGAACTCTGCCCCACTTATTTCCCAAACTGGCTGCTCCTAAAAAAGATGCTCTCTCACAAACACTAGATCTTCTACCGTTTTAACAACATTATTTTTTTATATTTTGAGACATGTTTTGTTATGTATGGAAAAGGGAACAGGAAATAGGGTTGGTAACACATAAAATTATAGATAGGCCCTCAACTCCCATTCTTAAAAAAACTTTCAATTTTTTAAGTGAAATTTGTTTTAGAGCTCTAATACTGCTTATTAGTGGTTAAGAACCAATTACTCGTACAATCATAAGAGAAACATAACAACCAGGCTTCAGAAAAGTAATTTAACACTTAACTGAATGTATAAATGTTAAAATTAATGTATTATAAGAAAATTTTTTAACATTTAGTTACTATTTCCCTTTTATTATTCTATTATATGTCCCCTTATGTTCGTAATTTTTTCCCAGATTCAGATTCGAGAATTGTAATTCAAAGGTAAATTGGATATTCGGATTCGTATAGTAATGGATTCAATATACACTGTGTGATAACATTAATTAACTTATTTTATTAAAAAAAGATTACTAAAATATCTGACTTATTATTGGTTAAATAAGAAATAAGGGCTTGAATATAATATGTATCCAACAAAATAAATATTTTAATGTCTTGTTTTGTGTTACAAGTTTCTCAAGATGATGATGACACAAAATAAAACTCATTAGAGTGTTTGGCCAACCACATTGCGGCTAGTATGGTCATTTTCATCCCTAGCACAAATTTATTTTAATTTTTATTTATTCAAGGTATTTAACATGCACATTCTGAACTTAGTGGTTGTATCAGTACATGATTTATAAACTAAATTAAAAACAGACACAAAATCCTACCTCCAGCCATTAAGTCATTACTGTGAAAGGGGGAAACCCACATTTGGTCATTGAATTTTCCCCACATTTTTCCTCTTTCCCTGAGCTTTCTTTATTAAATTTACACTTAATGCAGTGGATTCTGGTTAATTGGGGCACCGGTTTATTGGGCTAGCCATTTATTTGGGACAAAACTCTAAGAACAGAAAAAAAACAAGTATTTATCTTGAATTTATTCCACTTATTTGGGCCAACTCTCTGCTTAATTGGGACAGTGAAGGTAATGTAGGCTCATAATCTCGTAGCATAGATATATATTCTGCGGGCTGCAGCCGAGTTTGTTAGTATGAAGTCATGCTGTGTATTAAGCTTGTCCTGTGGGGTGGCATTGAAGATAATGTTGATAACACACTGGTAACATGGAAATTGTGCAAGCAGCCGCTGAGTCAGTAGAGTTGAAATAGTGCTGTAGCGTGGCTGTGTTGTTTGTTCTGTATCGGGGTAATAATGTTCTGTTTGAATGTATGCTTGCGGTATACAAATGTTTACGAAAACGCTAAGTTATGTGTCGTGTATAGTTGTTCATTGTGTGGATTAACATAAATTTAAAACTGTAACAAACAGTGCACTGAGCTAGTTTATTTTTCAGTACATTTAACAATCCTGTCAAGATGCCACATAAAGATTTGACACACTCCAAAAATATAAGATTGCTATTGTTGACAAGATAAAACGTCAACCTACTAACATCAGTCATCGGCATATGGCGGAGATAATTAAGGTGCCGAAATCTACAATTTCATGGCTGTTACAGCAACAAGAAAATCTTAAGAGAGGATTGGACACTGCGCGTGGGTTTAAATAAAACATCTCATAAGCAAAATAGGCAAGGCAAAGAGTTGGCCAAAAAGGTATGTCATGTATATTTCAAAGCAACGGATGGTTGGTTGTCTCGATGCAAGTGAAGACATGACATTAGTTACAATAAAGTACATGGCGAGAAGGACAGTGTTGATGCTATGAGCGCTGACCAATGGAAATCTGGAAAATTACCTGAGTTGCTTAAAAAATATAGTGCTGATGACATTTACAATGTTGATGAAACAGGCCTGTATTATCGTACTACACCGGATGGTTCCCTAAGCTATAAACACATAGCACTGTCCGGTTCAAAGAAAGCAATGGATGGTGTAACTGTGTTGTGTTGCTCAAACATGTCAGGAAGTGATTAACTCAAACTTTTGGTTATTGGTAAAAGTGCTAAGCCTCGTTGATTCAAGGGGCTTACAATAGGCAGTTTAGCAGTTTCATACTATACAAATAAGAAGATATGGATGACCCAGTGGCGCAGGAACTAGGGGGTACGGGGGTAAATTTTACCCCACCCCAAAAAAAAAAATAATTGAAGGGGGTAAAAAGTATCATTTTTACCCTGCAAAATAATACAGTAAAACTTTTAGATAATGTAAAAATCTTATTGAGGCAAGATACAATGTTCACAATATGTTAAGATAATAAAAATAAAATGTGCTTGGAGCATACACTGAAGAGATTTTGAAAACTCTGATAGTGATACGAGCTACATCAGCTACAGCAAAAAGAAGTTTTTCAATGCTTGGATACATTAAAACTCTGATAGTGATATCAGCAACTGCAGAAAGAAGATTTAAATGCTTGGATGCATTAAAAACTATCTTCGCTCCACGATGAGGCAATGTAGACTAAATCACCTGAGAGGCTCAGCAAAATTGAAATTGCAAAACTGGTTTGTGGTTTTATAGCTAGTAAAAAATATAGGGCAAAGGTGTATGGAAACCTACTTTAATTTTCAGTGTTTCATAATTTTTAGTTGAGCTGCATCAGATAACATTTTTCTTAATATGTTTTGTGTGTATTAATTCTAATGTTTGGAATGACTAAAATAAATGAGAAAAATGCACAGTGTGACCATTAAATACAGGTATCCCTCGTTATATGCGATCTCACTTGACGCGTTTTCGCTATAACACGATTCAAAGAAATAAAAAATAAATCGTGCACGGTCAGCTGGAATTTCACAGTCATCCTGTGCTGTGACCTTGTGTACACACATTCCAGTGAAAGCATTAATCTTTACTGTACAGTTGAGTGTTAGGGGGGTGGTATTGACAACATTGGATATGCATGGGCAGAAGTTAAACAGTCCTGTATGAAGGGAGTTTGGAAAGATATTTGGCCTGAAGTTTCTGATTCTCATGATTTTGATACTGAGCACGAACTTTACAATTCAAGACATGACATCGTTGACATAGCAAGATGTTGGATTTGAGGACAAAGACCAGGCAAATGTGGATCAATTGCTCCAATCCCACTCAACAGAACTCACCAATGAAGATCTTCTAGAAATGGAGAATGGCATAAAAGAATTGAGAGGAAGAGCCTTATGTTGTTGAGCCTATCAAACACCAACAAAACAATTTGCTGATTTATTTAAGCACATTGACAGTGCAATTAGAATCATTTAAGAGAATGACCCTAACATGGATAGAAGCACCAAAGTTGCCAGAGAGATCCAAAGTTCTTTGGCTTGCCACAAATAACTCTATCGAGATAGGGAAAATGCTGCCCGTCAATTGAGTCACCATTTCATCAAAGAAATTGAAAATCGTCAGTCTAAAGACCCGGGGCCTTCACAACAGCAATAGCTTACCATTCCAGGGCCTTCAAGAGAGCAAGAGCTTGCCGTCCCAGGGCTTTCATGCCAGCAAGAGCTTACCATCCTAGAGTCATCATGCCAGCAAGAGCTTATCGTCCCAGGGCCTTCAAGAGAGCAAGAGCTTACCGTCCAAGGGCCTTCAAGAGAGCAAGAGTCTACCACCCCAGGGCCTTCAAGAGAGCAAGAGCTTACCGTCCAAGGGCCTTCGAGAAATCAAGAGTCTACCGTTCCAGGACCTTCAAGAGAGCAAGAGCTTACCATACAAGGGTCTTCTGAAGAGATAAAAGCCTAACATCCAAGGGCCTTCAAGAAAGCAAGAGCCTACCATCCTAGGGCTTTCAAGCCAGCAAGAGCTTACCGTCTCAGGGCCTTCAAGAATGCAAGAGCTTCCCGTCTAAGGGCCGTCAAGAGAGCAAGAGCCTACCGTCCCAGGGCCTTCAAGAGAGCAAGAGCCTACCGTCAAGAGCAAGATAGTGATAATCCAGATTTGCCATATCCAGTTATTTTATCATAGCAATTGAAGATTAACAGTAAGTGTACCTGTAGCATTGTGTTAATTAGATATATTGATTAAAAATTGTGTTTGTTTACAAATTTCAGGGGATTGAAGATTGACAATAGGTGTATGCTACCTAATCCATTGTACTAGTTATATAAATTTTAAAAATGGCATTCATTATTTACAAGTTTAAGATTTTTATTTCTTTTGGAATAATCTCTATATCACCCATGTTAAAATCATTTCACTTGTGTTTTCGTGTTATGCGATTATTTATCAGAACCAATCACTCGCGTAGTGTGAGGGACAGCTGTATTACATTTTCCTGTTCTTTTCTTAATCTCAAAAATGTTATTCCCTATAAGAGCACATGGTTATTTCTAACCCCCCAAATAAAAACGTTCCTGCACCACTGGGATGACCACATATATTTTTACGCAATGGCTAGTGAACTGGGATGTGGAACTGCAACGTAAGTCCAGAGAAATTCTGTTGATAATGGACAACTTTACGGCACACCCCCACCCATGTAGATGGTTTAAAAAATATTGAAATGAAATTTTACCCCCTAAAACCACATCCCTGATACAACCTATGGACGCAGGAATTATCAAAAGAATTTGAAGACGTATTGTACCGTCCTTAAGAAATAGGAGGTCCAAAACAACATAAAATAAAAACAATAGGGCAAAAACAAGGGCAATAGGAGCGAGTGCTTGGAGTTCTATGCTTTGAAAACATCCAAAGACCAGAAATCCGCTACTCCCACCAGTTGCGGTTACTAATATTGGAGCGGTCTACCTCACAAAACATTCTAAAGGAAGATTTATAACTTCAAAAAAGGTTCCTAAACAAAAATAAAATAACAAATAACTTAAATCACATAGATTAAAGGTTACCTAAGGTCATGGTTGTTTCTAGTTATGAATAATGTCATGACTGATTTCAAAAAGATATTTATTTGTCAATGATTCAATGTTTAGAGATAATATATAAATATATGACAACATTGCAAAAGTTATATATATTTGAGACATTAAAGGAATATATAAATAAACAATAAGAGAAAAACCTCGTATTTTTTATATATTATTAAACAACTTGCACAAGCAGTTAAATCGCCGTCATCCTAAATAAATCACAAGATGTAATAAGGCGTTAACTCAATAAAAAATCTTCAATAAGTTTACTTTATACAATATTTAAATCTGAAGATAAAAAAAATAAGCGTATAAGTTAATCCAAACAATGTCTTGCCAATACTCAAGAAAATACTCGATACCACAAAGTTAAAAACCCACAAGATTATGAAGTATACATAATATAAATTTCCTATAAATGCAATTGATTAAAAATTCTAGAACTGACATGTTTTGAGGAAAACTTAAAGTTTTCACGGAAAAATTTACATATAATGTTCACATAAATGGATACCCTAATATTTAGTCCCATTCTACTGATAATATCATTATAGTCGATCTCAAATTTGTTTACTTCGCTAAACCACAAAATGATCGATTCTACAATATGAA
This sequence comes from Timema genevievae, assembly GCA_902155825.1. Lineage (NCBI taxonomy): Eukaryota > Metazoa > Arthropoda > Insecta > Phasmatodea > Timematidae > Timema > Timema genevievae. Next base: position 109,435 of record CABFWO010000751.1, read on the forward strand.
TATCTCGACCCTGCAATTAAATAATATTTGAAGTGATGACAAGTTAATCTTATATTATATTTGAAGTTTAAATTAAATAGCCGAAAAAGAATTTTGAATAAATTACAAGATAGAAAAAATAAGAAAAATTATCTACGCCGAAAATTAAATTTAGATCTTACATTATGAATAATGATCGAAGCTAAAGCTTCACCTGCTCTCAATCTGGCTAAGTCCAATAGTGACCATTCATAGAACAGGCGCCGGTATATATACGATATAACCCAGAAGATGGAGCGACGGACAAAAGGGTAGGGGTGGACACCTGGAATATTCGGGAAAGAAACATGCGCATGATAATATTGTTCTGGATTAGCCTAGATAGTTCCACCTTCTTCCGTAACTTGGGGCGAGCAGCACATCTTCACCATCGAAGTTCTTTGTTCTTTGGTACGCCAGTACCCACAATAGACGGTTAGTATTACGATCAACATGTGGCGGGAGGTTGTGTTTAGTCGTGATGTTACGAGTGTTCCTCTTTGACGCTGCTGGCAGTACGGTGGGGTAAGTTTAATCATATTTTCGTCCACTCTTATAGCAACATGCTACAGTATTATCGTGGAAAGCTGGTTAATGACATCCTTGAAGGAATTGAGGAAAATCTGCTGCCATCATCTTCAAAAGCTATATAAGCTGGTGCAAATGTTTCACTGTTAAAAGCTGTATAGTTTATCGCCGATAGCTGGTGAGGAATAAGCAGCAAAACAATTCAGAATTGTTTTGCTAAATGTGGTTTGAAGACTAATTGTGATTCATATGCAGTTATATGTAAAGAAATGAAATGTCTCTAGAATTCCAACACGTCCAAAATTGTGAAGATTTTTTAAGTATTGAAGATAACCTTCAATGCCATTATGAAAATGAAAATAGTGAGGATACAATTATTGAAGAAATTGCGGCAAAACATTCAGAGACAACAGAAGAACAAGAAAATTATGACAACGAAATACCTAAGCGAGTGACTAACCAGGATGCCAGCAAATATATTGTTGAATTGAGATGCTACTTCATGCAGGAAGGCAGTGAAGGCAGCCCTTTATCAGCACTAGATACCTGCCCCGACTTTTACCAGGTGAAGTCCATAAAGAAAACATGTCAGGGTACACTTGATAATTTTTTTCAAAGAAAGAACTCTTAAGTAATGTGTAACCCTTACTTGACACATACAAGTATGTACTGTATATTCATTTTATATATTTACATTTTGTTTGCTTTTTGCTTTAGTTACAGTGTTTTTAAATAAATGTTTGTATTAAAATTTAGTTTAATTGGAGTAGCTGCTTAATTGGGCCAGAGTGACCTAGCCTGATGTGTCCCAATTAACAGGAATTCACGTTAGTTAATCTTCCCCTTTTCTTTATTTGTATCAATTCTTATTATTACAAAATTATTTAGCTATTGGGCCACCTCATTTTTAAACGTTTGTTAGTTATGGTTATAGCCACATCTATATTTCATTTTCTTTAAATGGGAAAATGACACCTGAACAGAGAAGTCCGACACCTTAGCTCATTTGATAGCATGTCTACCTAGTGAGCTAAGGGTCCCGGATTCTATTCCCGGCATGGCCGGAAATTTATCGTTAATACAAATATGGCTTTACCCTTTCAAATTGATAAATTGATGGTCGGGGCTGGATGTTGTGTCTGTCCTAGTCTTAAAATATATTATAAAGCATATGAAGTTACGACAGGCCTAGCAAGTCAGTAGTGGAAAATATATATGACTTGAATAAAAAACTGACCCAGGCCACAGGCTGGAAACAGTAACCTGGACATGGGAGGACAAGGACAAGGTCCCGGGTTCAATTCTTGTGTCAATGTGTCATTTTTAAATTTAAAGAACATAATATAAGATAAGACTTGAAAAGAATATTTGTAGTTTATTGGGTCACAAAACATAATAATATTACAATATAAAGAGGAACGCAGATCACATTTTACACACGTGCCACTGGATAAAATGTTAGTAGTTGTTCAATTCCTTGAGCTAGGTTTTCTTCTATCCGAATGCCTTGGTAGAGAAAGTGAAACATTCAAGATAACTTTCAAAGAAACAAAACCAAAAACAAGGCCGATAAAGATAAGGAATGACAGGTCAAAAGATCGGAAGATATAAAAGGAGTTACTAACATTAACATTAAAAATAAATACCTTGGGATCTTTGGCTACGAAGTCTGGGATCATAGTTTTAGTACACAACAGCCAATCAGGAACTTTTCTTGCATCTTTACTAATTTTTACCATCTGCAACTCATCCTGAAAAGAAATAGTATGAATTATAAGATGAATTATATTTGTAAAAAGGCACAGGAAAGTTGGATAGAAACATATAAAGGGACGAACACAATATGGCTTTTACAGTGAAAAGAAGAACAGAGTTCACACTTTACATTGCTGCCACTGGACAAAGAGGTATTGCCTCATTGCCTCGTAAAGTGAAAAGAGGTTTTCCTTATTGAGATATAAGGTGAGTTAAAATTCACCCTTACTAAAAATAAAGAAAATCTGATATCAGGAAATAGTCACAAATCCTCATTACATAATTCAACAACAGACCATAAATTTACTATATTAAAATTACTATTTATAGGTGTAATATTTTTTTGACTAGTTGAAATATGAAGACATTGATTTGTAGGGATGTGCAAAGTCCACTTTTTCTATTTAAAGTTAAGCAAAATCGAATATATTTCTTAAGCTGAATTGATGTTTGAATGTTTATATAAAAATATTTTATACTAGAAAAAAAATAGTACTGTGCATATGTATTTAACATTAGATACTATGTAAAATTTAGAAAATGTTTTATTACACAATTGTTTAAAAAAAAAATTCTAAGCTGATAAATCAACAACAATTGATTTTAAACATTTCATCATATTTAGAAGAAGGTATAGGAAAGGTGGATAGAGGCATATAAAAGGGACGAACACAATATGGCTTTTAAAATGAAAATAAGAACACAATTCACACTTTACATTGCTACGATTGAACAAAAAGGTAATGGTTACCTCTTAAAGAAAATAGATCATTACGGCCCAATCCCCTGACCTAGGTTTCATTCTATCGGACCTCATCAGGGAGGAGTGTGAAACGCGCAACGCAACTTCCTAAAAGAGGAAACTATAAAAACACAAAATGGAGAAAATGGAAAATTGTAAAGAATGATAGGACATATATATAGGAACATGTAAAAGATATAACATAAAGGACAAACACAGGAAAAGGACATTGGATGTGAATATATAATATATCTCTATAAGGAAAACCTCTTTTTGTTTTATGAGGTAATTGTATCATATTTGGAAGAAGGTATAGAAAGGTGGATAGAAGCATAGAAGCATATAAAAGGGATGAACACAATATGGCTTTTACAATGAAAAGAAGAACACAGTTCACACTTTACATTGCTGCCATTGGACAAAGAGGTAATGACTGCCTTTTAAAGAAAATTGATTGTCACCGCCCAATCTCCCAACCTAGGTTTCATTCTATCGGGACTAATCATCAGGAAGGAGTGTGAAACGTGCTACACAATTTCCTTCTTTAAGAGGCAACCATTGCCTCTTCGTCCAATGGCAGCAATGTAAAGTGTGAGCTGTGTTCTTCTTTTCATTGTAAAAGCCATATTGTAATTGTCCCTTTTATATGTTTCTGTCCACCTTTCCTATACCTACCTCCAAATATAATACTATTACCTCATAAGGGGAAAAGAGGTTTTCCTTATAGATATATATTCAGCAGCGTCTCTTGACCAAAATTCTTAAGCAAGCTGGGAGGGGGTCCGGGGTCCCCCTCTGGAATTTTTTTTGGGCGTCCTTCTGTTCTGTGATTTACATAAGGCACATTAGAATCTATATAGCACATATCCAAGAAGATGTGGGGGTAGGGAGAGATAACATATCTTGCACCCCTTTGTGTTAACAAGTGAGAAGAAATTTCCCTTGTGTCTCCCACCTCGGTTCCGGTTCCCCTAAAGCTGACCATTTTAAAATTAACATAATACATAAAATATCCTATGTTTATATTTATGTTAGCCAATTATATTGTGTGTTAATTAATTATGTTAAATATATAAATATACATAAGTTATAAGTAATAAAAAAATTATATGTTTTTTTATATTTTAACTTTTATTGCAACCTGCAGCATATTTGGGGTATGTGATTATTTTTAGATATTAAATGAATTTTTATATACATAGGCCTATATCACTGGTCTTTTACTTATCCTTTTTTTTCTATTGTTTGTAAGTCATGTCCATCCTTCTCTCCTTTTTCACAAACTCTGCTATGACTTTTTTCATGAAAGTCTACTCCTTGCTTCAATTTAAAAAGCAGACTCTTTTCAAATGAAAGAAGTGTCAAACCAGAAAATGTATTTTGTCCCATAGTATTTCTGGAATATGTTTTTATTATTTTTAATGTTGAAAGTGATCTCTCAACATATGATGTTGATGCCAGGATCGTTGCCACAAAATCGCACAGTCTTTTAAAACGCCTGTAAAAGGACCTGCTGCAATAAACTACACAAAAGATGTGTAGGCACAGGTGGGGGTCAGTAATTTGTCCATTTTCCCCTTACACGGAAAACTCCCCTAGTTCTATTCCTACCCCCTTAAATTTCTACTTTAGTCACGTTTTTGTTTTGAAAGGGGATGAGAGGGGTATGCAATATTATCTTTTAGTTTCTTCGGTTATAGTCGTCAACCTTCGGGCATAGCTTCAGTTGTCAAAAAGTCGGAATTTCGTTGCTTGCATTTCTACCCGAGTCCCACCGCTCTTCCCCTTCTTCCCCTCCTAAATCTATGACATCACAAATAAGAACTACACTAGGTAGAGCTATGGGATGAAAGACAGAATAATATATACTACCAACCACCATATAATGGACTAGTGCATGTTTTGCATGAATGTTACAATCATTGTCATGTGTGGGAAAATTACTTTCAAACACATTGGTACTTGAAAAATATTTTTCAAACATTAACTAAAATAATTACGTATTTTCAAGTAAAGGCAAGTAGTGCTTGACTTGTTTGCCACTGGATATATTATATTTTAAATATTTAAGAATTTTTTATAAGAAAATTAATTTGTCACATATACTCTGTTAAATCTGAGAGGTAGGTAGCCAGTATATCTTGTACATTTCCACTATAGCATAGCTTATAAAATTCAGCCATATTGTAGTCCATCAAAGAAAGTCTTTTTAACATTCAGGTCTAAACAAAGTGTACATAATGGCACAAACAGAAAAAAAATTTAACATAAATTTGTGTTTTAGCTGTAAATAATTTTATTGTAAGAGCTATAGCTCTATAAGGAAAACCTCTTTTTGCTTTATGAGGTAATTGTATTATATTTGGAAGAAGGTATAGGAAAGGTGGATATTCGTCCCTTTTGTAAAAGCTATGTAATTGTTGAAAATGGAATATTTTTAGGGTAAGTCGAAGCTTATAAATATTCAAAGAAAAGTAAAAGTTTTTGAAGCCTACTGTTTGATCTGTCCAGAACCTACTTGTATCCTTTCCAGTGTTTTATCATCATGCCCTGTATGAACCTTGGTTACAGTGCACCACTTCTTCTGGGCAGGGTCATAACAGCCCATCAGAAACACGGACATCATACCACCTAGAACAAATTTTAAAAAAAAGGGCTTAAACAAACATTTTTTAATGAAGCAAAAGTATTTATAGATGGCTCATCATATTAAGAACCTATTTGGTTCATATAAAACTAATGTAAATGTAGCCATCATTGATGAAAAGTTATAAGAGTTATTTTACAGCTATTATAGTTTATATTATAAGTCAAAAGTAGAGAAACTAAAATTTCACGAGATCTGTTTTTAGAACTTTTACTTAGAACATTAAAATACCTATCCAAATATAAAGTTCAATGTATCATTTTTGGAATTATAATACATGCACAAAATAAAACTAAGTATATTTTCACAAAATTAACAACGTAACTTTTTAAATGTGAATTATGTTCAATTGTGCTAATTTAAATGCGTTTTAACCATAACATTCCAATAACAAAAACAAAGTTCGCCTAGCCTAGTATGTTTATTCAACCCAACTAAAGAACATAGGTAAATTATGTGTTTGGACCAACTATATAACAGACATAGTGTGACAAAATACAGATGAAGAAAAAGAAACTATGCCTAAGAAAATTGTATGAATTTTTTTAACCTTCTGTATTTGATTTGTAAGGCATTTAAAATCTTAGAATCTTAGCCATAGTTGTTCCACTTGTTGCACTATGCCACTTAAAATAAAAGTTGATTTGTTACCATTTTTAACTAAGAGCAAATATTTTACTTACCAGATTTTTTAAATAAAATTTTAATATTTATTTAACAAAATCTAATAATTGTATTTACCACCAAACAGGGTCTCTAGTCAATAGTGATAGAGTAGAACCTATGTTTTGGCGTATGAATACATGAGAGTTCAAGGTTAGTCTAGAATACTTTTAAGCTGTCAGATAAAGTTTATTTCTAAGCCTATGTAAGCTTCAATTAATCTATTCATTATTCAAAAAGTTTAAACAACTTGTTTAACTGGCCTCAATATAATTATATATGGTCTAGTATTCAAATTTTACTAAATTTGATGACATCTATTTTAATAAAATAAATAGTTTGTGTATGTCTGTCCTGAGTATTATGCGATATTTACTGCACACAGATGTCTGAGATTTTATAATTAGAAGCTCATGTACACAAATGTGTGCAGCTCAAAGTCGCAATTTTAAAATTTTGACTAAAAAAAAATTAAATCAATTAAAAATTGGGTCTGAAGCAATAAAATTAAAAGTTTTTTTTTTCTGTTGGTTTGAAGCAAAGCAAAGTGTTACCCCGACCTGTGATAGGTACTTCAGCTAGTTTAGCTATAAAATCACCCATTTTGATTTGAAAACTTTTCAATATAAAGTATTTGATTCGGATTCAAATCAAAGGATTTTCATTTTATAAATAATTCAAATTCAATTCGAAAATTAAAATCATGAACTCACAGACTTATTTATTTAGTGATCTGATTATATTAAAAATATATATACACTTAATTTAACTTGTTATATATCCTAAAGTGAGACACCATATTATTATTATAATCATAAACCGATAACTTTAACTGCATATGAAATAGTATTTAAGTTTCATGTATGAAGTAGGAATTTGCGTATGAGTATTTTAATTTTTGAGTCAAAATTTTAATAGATACTTGGGCTCAAGGTCAACCAATTTATGGGCTTGGCAATTCCAAGGTTCTTATATAAGTCTATTTATATGGTTTATTTTGTGTTACTGGTGATTGGTGACCAGGAACACATCCACAGGGTGAAGGTTAAGTTTTAATATTATTTATTTAATAAACAAACTCGACTCTATACTAGAATGAAAAAACTTTAATTAACAGACGCCTAGTGTCAAGGCTTTTTCACATTTCACAATGTCTAGCTTTATCAAAAAAATTAAAGATAATTCTAAAAAAGCAATGGTGCTGGTTTTAATCAATGAAAAAATTGAATTATATAATAAGAATTATACTCTTTAAGCCATAATCACAACATATAACTTCTAGATTTTGACAGGATTGTTAGTATCTATTTTCTTTAAGAGGTAAGCATTACCTCTTTGTCCAATGGCAGCCTTGTTAAGTGTGAGCTGTGTTCTTCTTTTCATTGTAAAAGCCATATTGTGTTCATCCCTTTTATATGCTTCTATGCTTCTATCCACCTTTCTATACCTTCTTCCAAATATGATACAATTACCTCATAAAACAAAAAGAGGTTTTCCTTATAGAGATATATTATATATTCACATCCAATGTCCTTTTCCTGTGTTTGTCCTTTATGTTATACCTTTTACATGTTCCTATTTATGTGTCCTATCATTCTTTACAATTTTCCATTTTCTCCATTTTGTGTTTTTATAGTTTCCTCTTTTAGGAAGTTGCGTGGCGCATTTCACACTCCTCCCTGATGAGGTTCGATAGAATGAAACCTAGGTCAGGGGATTGGGCAGTAACGATCTATTTTCTTTAAGAGGTAACCATTACCTTTTTGTTCAATCGTAGCAATGTAAAGTGTGAACTGTGTTCCTCTTTTCATTGTAAAAGCCATATTGTGTTTTTTCCCTTTTATATGTTTCTATCCACCTTTCCTGTACCTTCTTCCAAATATAATTCTTAGATAATGTAGTGTTTGACTAAAGAAATAAGTAACTAAAAAGTTATTTGACTAATTGATTTAATTTTGTGACTCACATCATTTATTGCCCATTTGGGCTACCCCCAACTTACACTCATTTATGGTAATAAGTTGAGATTTTTTTTTTAAGTTCACCATTAGCCTCGAGGGTAAACTGGAAAGTAACAAAGTAGAAAAAATGTTTCAGTGGACTTGGTCTGGGTAAGAGATGAAAATATCAGTAAAACTTGCTGGTGATGGGCTAACCCTTCTGGTAAGTCTGATTAAGAACATGATTCAAAACAGATATAGAAAAGTGAGAGTAATGACTTAAAAGAGTTTGCTGTGCTGATCATATGAAACCCTCCATCCACAGAAATTGGCACTATCATCACCAAAAGAGGGTGGGCGTTCAGTTGGTATGGTTTAATTGTGAGTTAACACCATTAAGTATTGATAAATTTGAGTGCCCATCAGTGTAATCACCCTCTAGATCCTAAACTCACAGCATCTTTCAACAAAAATAGGCAAATTAGGTTTAACGTCCCCTAAATAATTATACATCACATAGACGCATCCCAGCAAGACATATGGAACAGAGGACAAAGCTGCTGGGTTAAGAACAAGATACAAAGGGTTCCAAACACCACATCGGTGTCTAAGAACTATACACTCCACACCAACTTCCTCTTTTACTCTTTATCGTTCAGTCCCAACCTCCCTACCTAAGTACTCCCTCTCTCTGCAAGCTCCCATCCCAAAATTTATATCAAACATTGACTTTCATACCCTCCTACAACAAGACGACTGACAGGAGATTACCTCAATTTCAGAAAAGAACCAAGCAAACACGTTCACACATAGTCAAAGAGTGTAAGATTAATAAAATTTTATATCAAAATATATTGTTTCATTTGACTTCATTATTTTATTTTACTATTTGTTTTATTATCTTTTTTTCAAATAACTTTTTAACTGATTAGTATTTAATCATTTAACTAACAAAATATCAAAATGAAATTATAATTAAATGTAAATTTACCTAAAAGTGGCAAAACAAATATTGATTTCTATCTACCTTTCTGTCCTGTTCCAAACCAAGCTCCAAGAACTACCAGGTCCGCAGAGTCAGCCATTGATCCTCCAAACAAATAGTCCTTCTTTATTTTCAGCCAATGTCTCTTACCCGGCTCATAAATGCTCTGTAACCAACCATGAGAAAGTTGGTGAAAAGTTAATAAAAGTGGCTTTATAGTCAAGATGATTTTTAACCAAATTTAAATAACAAGTCAATTTTGTTTTAAGAGAATTAGACTAAAAAAATAGAAAACTGGTGCTTGAAAAAATTTAAAACATCTGGAATATTTAACCTTTCACCTCTATCACTCGACAGCAAAGCAAGTGAAAAATATATCAAATACATTTTTACATTTTTGGTCAGTTATGAAGTTGAGCTAAGATGTACAATTTGTCTTCAAGAAAAAATACCTTACCTTCACATATTATGCAAAGGTCCCACCTTACAAACCACACCAAAGTGGAACAAATTAATTGACCAAAGTGGAGGCTTATGAAACTGTTAAATAATGTATTAGTTTTAAGGCTAATCATCATGTTTATTAAATAAATTCTGAACTCAATTTAAAAAACATGGATCAAAAGCTGGATTATTTAACATTGAGAGCATTATATATTAAAAGAAGATAATGTTAGTACCTGAGTGATGCTAGAATATAAAGTGTTGAGATAAAACACTAATAGTTATAAAAACTTGAGATGAGACCATCAAATCCTTAATGATATATGATATTTTATCAATAATCAAAATCAAATTCAGATTGGGGGAAAAAAATCAGATTTTGGTTTAGAATTTGTTTTGGAGCTCTTAAAGACCTAATTAATAGTTTATTTCAACATAATTAGAGAAAAAACTTAACTACCATATTACAGATAATTTATTTACCAAATGTCAAATGTGTTTTAACAAAATATGTTAGCCTTTAGTTACTATTTTTATTTTCTATAGCAACTTATGAATTAATGTAGTAAAGTAAAACCTGCTTTAATGTTCAAATTTCTTAAGACGTCACTGTCCTTGCAAGAGGGTAATAGGTTAAATGAAATGATCGGACAGAGCAAATGACATGCACAGCACACTACTAGCTGCTGAGTACTGATGTACTATGTGACATATGCTTTTAGACTGATGTAAGCCATAATTACTTTTAAAATTATTCCAAATGTTGCTAACTTTTTATTTTTTATTTTGTACAGTGGGGATATTGAGGTTTCAATCCCAGTCGAGAGCACTGAGGTTTTTACTAAATGATTTTCCATTCTCCCTCCATGCAAATGCAGGTACACTCCCTCTAAATTTAACCCTTATCATCCCTAACACATTAGCGTAATTAGAAAATAAGCATAAAACACGAGTGAGTAGTATGACATCTTTCAATGACTCAAGCTGTTTCTTCAGGTTCAGTTTGTGTTTTTGTGGCTTTTAGTGGTTTTGTCTAAACAATGTATACTCCAACATCACTCAGCCAAGTGTGCTGGCTACCCTTCCTATATTTAACCATGGTTAAACCATAGTGAAACCATAATGAAACCATAGTGAAAAATATAATCTGTAAACTATTTATTCTCCTTACCCCGAAAGGCAAGCTTAACTTGAAGGTTTACAATATGGCGAAAGCTATAAGCTATGTCTATACTGTAATTAGTTAAGTTAAGACTGCTTGCTAACTTTCAGTGCAAACAGAGTACAAAAGAGATTAAAAAAAACTGGAAAAAGGTATAGTTTTTCACAAATAAAGGAGGAACAAGCACTGTTGACAATATTTATACTTTTGTTAATGGACAGTGATAATTTAAGGTGAAATTGTGTTAGTTATTTTTAAATTTTGGTTTATTCTATACACACTTAGTACCCAAAGTCACATATGTATCAGAAACCGAGACAATTAATATAGGGGAGACAAGGAAAATGGAATCCATGAGAATGAAGTTTGTGAGGAGCATGTTAGTTTTCACGAGGAAAAACCGGATTAGGAATGAAGTTGTCGAGATAAGAGTGGGAGTACAAGGAGTACATGAGATAATAGAGGAAGCCAGGCTGAAATAGTATGGTCATGTAATATGGATGGAAAAGGAAAGAGTACCAAAGAGAATGATGGAGATGAAGTATGCAGGAAAAAGACTTCAAGGGAGACCCAAAAGAAGATGAGAATAGTAGATAACAGAAAGTGTACAAGTGAGAGGATAGGAATGGAATCAATTAAAAGAGGAGAGGGATAGTTGTGGAAGTAAAGAAGAATATGGAGGCATTTTACTAAATTCACCCAGCCACTGGCTGGAAACATTTGATTACGTTGCTGATGAACCAATGTTTTAAAGTGCAACAAATTTAATAGTAGTTTGTTAAGTTTAGTAATAAAAAATCAAAGGTAAAGGTAAGTTTAGTAATAAAAAATCAAAGGTAAAGGTAACTTTAGTCACTAAATTTTCCAAATCGCTATATATATTTTCAAATATAATAAGCAAATTAAGACTAAAGACAATAAAAATTAAGCTAGAGAGAAAGAAAGCTAGCTTAGAGAGTTGGATCCAAAATTTTGGTCACTCCTTATTCATGGAATTGGAACTTCCCCAAAAACCTTACCGCTCCCCCGCCCCACCTTCCCTGCTCTCCTTGTAAGAGTGTCAATAAAGAAACAGTTAACCACCATAATCTAGCAATTATTGTAAGAAGTAAATTTGAAATTTACAAAATAGTGAATTAAATCTGAGAGCAGGAATTTAAATAAAGTATAATTCAACCATTTCCATTTACAAATAACTATTTATGACAGCTTAAGTGAGCATGGCACTGGTAAAGTGGTAAATTACTGCCAATGTTTACAAACACCATTTAAATAATTAGATAATATGATCAGATACTATAGATCTTGAAAAAAAAAAGTATGGTCCTCATTAATAAGAGCTGCTATATTTTAGACACACACACATTTAATGAAAGATATTTCCTTCAAGTTCAAGAGTTGTGTGTCATTTAGCTTGTTGTTAAATATTAAAGTAAATAGTTATCACACAAGCAAATAAGTGTCAATATTAAATAAAAGGAATATTTCCAAAAAATTTAAAATAATGTGTAGCTTTGAAAGTGTGAAGTGTGTGAGGAAATGAGGAGAGAAGTTAGTTTGGTTCTATCTAAACTGTTCTTTTAGGTTTTCTTCCTTCCTTATCATGAATATTTAATTATTTTATAATGTTTCCACAATGTTTCTACATATTTCTCAGCCATTAAGACTGATTGGATTTGAGTATTACAAAATGAAAACAGGCAAGTGGTGCGATACTACCTGGAGATGATCATTTGGAAGAATTGTTTTCCCAGTAAACAAGGCCGTAGCTGGAGGGAGTCAAATCCCCCACAACCCAAATTTTATGAACAAAATATAAAATATATATTTGCTTTATTTATGGTTCAAACAATATTAAAATTAAGATACAAGTACAAATTAGGGAGCTGTGTTACCATAAAAAGCACTTTAGATAGCTTCTAGAGGTGTTTATCATTTATACTTTTTTCTAGCTTCCAGCAATTGAGGAATGTGAACACCCCCTCCCCCCCTCCCGAAGTTATTGTTGGTTGGCTACGGCCTTGCCAGTAGGCCTACCTTGGTGTTGTGATACAATGATGAACTTGAGGATTCACACATATAATTAGTTTAGACAAGGATTATTTTATGGACTGAGCAAGAAGATGCATAGGGCGCAAAATGTGAAAACGATAGGGAGGTTGAGCCGAGGAGAGAAATCACGTCCACACTTGAATGAAACACTTTGTTGACTAAAGAAAAAAGTGCATAGGAACACAGTAGAACAAACTGTATCACCCTTACAAAATTAAATTTATACAAAAGGGCGGTAGACAGAAAAATGTGAGAATTTCATAAAAATAATATCAAACTAATACAAGAAATATCTAGTTAAGAAAACAATAATAAAATTGATATTAAAAAATATTAAGTCTGACATCTTAGCTCAGTTGGTAGCGTGTATGCCTACTGAGCTAAGGGTCCCGAGTTCAATTCCCGGCATGGCCAAGGATTTATCATTGATGAAAATACGGGTCAACCCTTTCACATTAGTAAATTAACGGCTGGGGACTGGATGCTGTGCCAGTCCTAGTCTTAAGTTAGATTATAAGGTATATGAAGCTATGACAGGCCTAGCCAGTCGTTAGTGGAAAATATATGACTTGAATAAAAAAATTGACCCAGATTATAGGCTGGAAACAGTAATGGGTGTAGAAAAGATATTAAAATAATAAAATATAAAGAAATACATAAGTACCAAACAGGGCGTTATTAATTTTATAAATAGTAAATAAAAATAATAAATGATTTTTATACCATGAGATCTTTGAGCACCAATCCTTCAAGACCAAGTTTCAACACCTTTGAGATCATGGCTTCCAAATCTTTAGGGTGCTGAAAAAAAATTACAAACTTATTTTCGTTGCATTGAAAAACAAGAACATATAATAATATTAACATAAACATAATAAACGTATAAATAAAGAGACAAAATAGATTCAAGTCAAAAGTTAAACAAACTAGGTTGTGAAATCTAAGTGAGACCACTATGTATGAAGTACATTTGATTAAAGCAATATGCAACTTAATTATATTAGCAGAGTGTCAATTGATAGGCATGTAAGGAGTACAAACAAGGTAACGAAGCATAATAAAAGGAGACTACAGAGTGGGTATTTAATCCTGATTTTACTATCAAGTGGTGTGCCCCAGGGTCTGAACCCGAGCGGAAGCCAGGTCAGGTGCAGATGAGAGAGAGGAGACTGGTCAAAGCCAAAACCAGCAAGCTTGGAGGGCTGGGAGAGGGAGGGTGGGTGACATCATCAGGACCCGTAGCTCCAGTTAGGGAAGGTTACCACCTAAGATTTTTCCTGAGGAACTATATGCAGCGGCCCTACTAATCAAGTGTAGGCCAAAACAGGGTTTAGTATACCTATGGCCAAAGCAAACACACTTGAGAAAATAAAGTTAAATGCCCAACTTGAAAACATATGGAGCAGAAACATGGACATTGAAAGTGGAAGAGATTCTGAAAGTGAAGGCCATGAGAATGGAGTTTATGAGGAGCATTTTTAGCTTCAACAAGGAGAAACAGGATTAGGAATGAAGTTATCTCAGAAAGAGTGGGGGTACAGGGAGTATATGAGATAGTAGAAGACGCAAGGCTGAGATTGTATGGTCATGCAATGAGGATGTAAAGGGAGAGAATACCAAGAAAAAGATGGGAGGAGCAGATAACAAAAAGTGTGCAATGAGAAGAGAAGAATGGAAGCGGTTAAATGAGAAAGAATGGTGTAAATATAAAGGATGATGGAGGCACTTTACTAAAGTAACCCAGCCACAGGTTTAAAACAGTTATTGATGATGATAATGATAAAACATGTACCAAAACCTTGCAGCTGAATTGATAGAATAAAAAAGTAGCATTTTAGAATTTACAAACATATTTTTGAATTGTCAACAATGCTAACAGTTTCCTATATTGTTAATAGGTACTTTTATTTTATTGGTGACACTATTCATAAAAAGTAACTGCTTCAGATCACATGACTTAACATATGATGATGGATTTATTAAATTGTGCAGATGTCAGATACTTTTTTTTTGTATCGTGTTTCTTCTATAGCTGATTATTTGACGACATTTTAAAAGGTTTTGGATAAATTATATAGATGAAATATTTCTTTGAGTTTTAAACAAACCAAATGTATGCATTAACAAATTAAAAATCAAAGTATATTATAAAAATACTAAGCCCGAAATTCAAATAAATATCTAAACAGTTCATGAATTGAGAATAATATTTTTTCCAATAAATTTGTACTCACATGTATTTCCTCCACCTCTGAAAACATTATGTGGTTGGGGATCTCCGTCATATTATTTAGTAAGATTTCTCTTCTCTCTTTGATAGGCCTGTAATACAGATTATAATCATTATATAGATTAAAAGTAAAGCATTTCTCAAGATAAGGTAAAATGAAACATTAGCTTATCAGAAAAATGGAAACCCAAATGACAATATAGTTAAAAGTTACAAAAAAAACCCAACACTTTTTAAACATACAAAACCTCTTTAGGAAAAGCAATACTTTTTAAGAATATAAGACCCCTAAAGGACAGGAACGAAAGTCTTTTGCAAGTCTCCTGTGCTGAATAAGTCTAATTACATCCAATACCGTTTCCAGCCTGTGGCCTGGGTCAGTTTTTTATTCAAGCCATATATTTTCCACTATTATCTTGTTAGGCCTGTTGTAGCTTCATATGACTTATAATATAACTTAAGACTAGGACAGGAACAATATCCAGTCCCCGGCCGTTAATTTATCAACGTGAAAGGGCAAACCCATATTTTCATCAATGATGCATGTTTGTCCATGCCGGGAATCGATCCTGGGACCCTTAGCTCAGTAGACAGACATGCTACCAACTGGGTTAAGGTGTCAGACAAGTCCAACATTACTTGAAAATGTGTTTAAGTTATTCTGAGGAGCTGCAAAGTTTTTTAAAATAGTGTAGGTGTTGTCCTATTCTCCAAAATATTTCTATTAATGTTATTATATCATACTCTCTGAATGTCATAGGGGTTAAACAGAGCTATAGGTCTATATTGGTGTCCAATATTTAATAAAAAAGGGAACACTCGCTACTTATTTTGAACAGATATTTATTTAAAAGACTGCCAGCTCTCCCACAATTCATGTGTATATACTAATGGATTGTTGCCTAATAAATTAGAAATGCATCATAATGGTGTGAAAGCACTTATGTAATATAAATTCTTTTATTTTCTATCATAGCAAAAAGTGTTTTTAATATTAATTTTAATAAAATTAGTTAGTACCTAATTGCTTGGAGATGTTTAGTAAGACAGTTTAGAGACACTGTACAATAATGTAAAATAATTGATAGGGAAGGAAGCCAACCTGAAAGGATAGTTAGGTTAGGCCTAGATAGAAACAAACACCAATCTCTCTTCATTTCTTCTCTTCTTTTCTTCTTAAACTTTTACACGTCCCACTTCTTCAAACTTCCATAGTTACACATTGTTTTGAATTTTTGGAAATATTCCTTTTTCATATTAAGAGACACATTAAAAAAATAAATAATAATACAGATAGGTAAAGGAAGTACATGCATGTAGTTCCATTACAGATCTTTTCCCTGAATTTTTGTGTGCATGTGGTTTCCAGGGTTGAGAAAATACGGTGATGTGAGAGAATCAGTGAATCACACACCTTTATGCCCTTCCCCACACTTTTTGGGGATGAAATTTAAAAAATCCTCAAAAACATCAAGCTCAATTCTAAAAAGAAACCTTAATTTTAAATTTCAAGTCTCTACGTCTATTGGTTCAATGACACATAAGTGAATTTAGAAAACTGTCAACCCCCCCCTCTTTACTCCTTAGGGGTCATATTTCACAAAACCCAGTGAAATATATAATTTATCTCCAAAACAAATGAATTCTTACACTTACTTTTGTAGAAGTACTTCCCCATTGTAGTAAATGCAGTCAAACACAAATAAACATACATTGGCACCATTGAAAGCATTTTTCTGAAAATAGATAAGATTTAAGTGTATTTAAGTGTACTGAATACTAGTAATTTGAGTAAAATGATTATTAGTAATGATGATTTTAGTATTTTTTCAAACGAACTATGAGTAAGGAAAACAAAAACTAATAGGCCTAGAGTGACTATAGATATTTTATGGTTGCATAACAGGCTATAATAATCTGGTGGAAAACTCTAACATCAAATAATCACTTGCAAAGTGTTTAACCAAGATTTGAGCTACAGCTTATTGGATCAAAGCCAAGATAGCTGGAGCTGAACTAAGTTTACCAATATAGGAAAGAAATGGAAAGATTATGCAATAAAGCAAACAATATAACTCTTTAAGAAACTTATTTTTACTGTGGAAGTATAACTGTACATAGGGCATCATTCATTCCCCATGAGTGGCATCAAATAATATAGTGCAAATTAGGGGAGTTTAATACCATCTGCTTAGTGGACAGTTAGGAGAGTTGAATACCATATGCTCAATGAGTAGTTAGGTGAGTTGAATACCATATGCTCAGTGGGCAGTTAAGAAAGTTGAATAACATATGCTCAGTGGGCAGTTAGAAGAGTTGAATACCATATGCTACAGTGGGCAGTTAGGTGATTTGAATACCATATGCTCAATGGGCAGAATTGAAAAATAAAGGTGTCTGAGTTGAATACATGGATTTACAACTCCAGAGCCCTGGCCTGGCCATCACCAGGGATATCCATATGGGTCTAAAATTCGGCAGTATTTTTATAAAACCCCAATGAGATAAGAACTAGACTCACTTTTAGTGACATGACAGCCCCTGCAGCTGAGCTACTTGCTCACCTTGTGTTTGCCAAGAGAGCCAAATGGCAGTAGCTTGCCAGTCTTGGTGTCGATCATAAGAACTTCACAGTCTAAGATGAGGTCCTTGCCATGAGGGAATGCCTGAGGAATGTACTCTTTGAAATGACCCACCTACAACAAACAATAGGAATAAAAAATAACCATAGATTATTAAGGTATGCAAGGCCGTAGTCAAGGGGGGTTTTGGGGGTTCAAACCCCTCCCGAAATGTTATGAACAAAAAAATATATGGCTTTATTTATGGTTCGAACAATATCAAAATTAAGATACAAGTACAAATTAGGGGGTTGTGTTGCCATAAAAACACTTCAGAGAGCTTCTAGAACTGTTTAATATTTTGAATTTGTCCTAGCCTCCAGCAGTTAGGGGGTATTTCACCATAAATATGGGGGATGTGCCCACCAAACCCCCCCCTGAAATCAATGGCTGGCTATGGCCTTAGCTTAAGATAATTAATGGATTAATAAAGGAAGAGCAAATCAAGAGGTTGAGCAAAGAGGGGCTGTACTGAAATTCACCCAGAGCAAGGATGGGGAAACTCTAGCCTACAAGACGACCACCAGAGCTTTAAAAATTATTTTTATTAACTAAATGTGAATTAGAGAAGAATAAGCTAACAAAACTCCCAGATAAATTATAAAGTTTTCATAAATGTTATCTATTTTTATCCATCTCTCTCTCTCTATATATATATATATATGGATCCAGAAGAAGACATACCAGGAAAGATAGGTGAACTGATATGAATTCTGATGAATTGTATTTGCAATTTATCATAGTTCCCAATTTTGTTGATTAATTATGGTTTATGAATTGTAAACCTAGTAGCAATATAAATGTATAAAATGTTCTTAAAATATTTATTTTTTTGCTATTTTTTTTTCTGTATTAATGATAAAAGAACTAAAAGAGGCCCCTACTATAAAAATATGTCAATTGTCAATTAACTAAAGTTTATACATTTTAGATCTAGCTGACTGATTTCAGTTCAAGAAAGATACCAAAGTGAACTATTATACAACAGCTAGAGTCTTGATTTGTAATTTAAAACATGAAGTATTTGCCAAACTTTCATCCCTAAGACTAGTCTTTATTTAAAACAAAACAAATTCATTTAAAATCAAAGTTTTCAAGACAATTTAAAGAAAAACCTTTGTAGATGGGAATTTAATGAATAGAATGGAAGAACACATTTATTTAACAAATAGTTCTGGGTGCCAAGTAAAATTTTATTTTGGAATAAAATCCTTATAGAGTACATTCATTTTTGTCAGAATTTAAAGCATGGTTCCCAATTTGCATGCAATATTAATGGCCAAAGGAAAAATGGCACCAAAAAAGCTATATTAAATTAAACATTAAAAGGAGGATAGAAGGGCAAGGACTATACACTTACTAGAAAATCGTAGGCAGCAAAGTTCACAATTAAAACACAACAAAACATATAATTGTGTACTTTTCAGGGTACATCAGTCGCCTTCTTCAGAAGAAGAAAGTAAAACATCAAATGGACTATGGCATCATGGCTATAGGTTGATCCTGGTCACTTACACTTATGATACAAAAGTTTAAATTATTACTACTATATATATATATTAAAAAAAAATTCCAGATTAAAATTTTGACACCTACACTTACTGTTATCAATAGTTTTAATTTGACACTATTACGGTATAGATATTTTTCTTACAATACTTTTAATGAGCACAGTATTGATACTTTTCTTTCAAAACCACAACCCTACTCTGGACTTATAGTCAGTTTAAAACACACTTTAAGAGCAGCCAATGTTATGTAGGAATTGGAGAGATTATGTTTACTTGTGAAAATAGAAACTCACAGACACTGGCGGTGTCTTATTGCCCAAAACAAGAACACACCAAGATAGGAAGTGTACTAAAATGAACTGACCTTATGAGGTAGTACTGGTTTCAAGCTCCTAGAGAAATACTTGTATTCATGGCCTTGTTTGTGAACTTGAACTCTTTCGCCATCATATTTGATTTCAGAATACATTCCATTAGGACACTTCTTAATGGCTTGCTCTACAGACTTGCAAGCTTCAGCCTAGTAACACAAGGTTTAATAAATTAGTACAATCAGAAATGACCAAGAAAGACAGACAAACTCTTCATTTTATTAATATGTACAGTGAAACCTGACAAATTCGAACTTCCGTAATTCAAATTTTTCGCCCTGTCCCATTAATTTTGTACTACAACTAAAGATGGGTCAAATCCACTATTTCTCGAATCTAAAACTACATTTTATTTTCGAATCTTGAATCTGAATCATAGCAAATTGTTAGAAATTTTAATGATTTACAAATAGACCTACATTACACAACATAGGCCTAAACTGTAAATTAAGATTTATTTCAATCATGCTTTCAATTTTAATCAACCCCAGACCCCCCCCTCCCCCCTCGCAAAATAGAGGTTAAAATCCAGCCAATTTAAACAATCTAGACTCATATTATTGTTTAAAAATCAAATCAATCAAAATATTAGTGTCTTTTAGTTATTTTTAAAGGACTCTGTTTGAATACAGTGTACATGTCTTAAACACAAAGCAAAATTGTTCATGATGGTTTTTACATTCTTGATCATAAATAACACAGATCATCTATATATCATTTGTAATGTAGGACAAAGCAAAGTAAAACAAAACACAGTGGAACATTTAGAAGGCATTGTCTTTCTTCTTGTTTGTCAAGGTTCACCTATAAAATGCTCTATTGAGTGGATGGAATTACTCAAGTCCCAACATAAACTCTTGGTTAAAATCAATTTAAAAACAAATTATGAATTAGCAAGTTGTTATTTGATTCTTAAAACTCGATAACGCTTACTAAGTGATCAAATTACCCAAATCGATTTCAAACGATAGGCCGGTAGGCATAAATAAACAGTTTTATCGGTGCTTGTTGACAGTATTTATTTTTCATGAAACCCAACAAAATATCTAACTTAAGCATTGTATGCAATAAATTGGGGTTCTTTGTAGAGTTGTAGATAATTTAAACCATAAACTCGAAATAAATAAAACAAATTAAGGCTTCTCTCCCCCCCCCCTGTCTTCACGCCCCTCTCCCTCCCCCTCTCACCCATACGTCTTTTTTACACATACAGTTCTGTACTCCGTTAGTCAAGGTCAAGCCTCTCGATCGGTTTTGTGCGCTGTTCTTAGTGATTCGGTCGTAGCGATATTCTTGTGACGTGGAAGTTTATTTTGTTGTTTTTTTGTTTAGTTTTTGTTTAGTACTTACTGTACAGTAGTGTTTGTGTAAGTGATTCAATTTTTCAGTCAATAAATCAATTAGAATCATACACTATGACTGAGAGGCTTAAATCAGAAAAACATTAGAATCCCTGTCTTTTTAAAGAAATTGTAAACAGATTATGTCCAAATACGTTGAATAAAGTTTTTGAGCTTGGTTGCAAATTTAACTGTGTTTCTTTTCAATTCCTTTTAAGAAACTTATTTAATTCAAATTTTTGGATAGTGTGTGTGTGTGTGTGTGTGTGTGTGTGTGTGTGTGTGTGTGTGT
>CABFWO010000751.1:131463-198819 GCA_902155825.1 Timema genevievae
TGTGTGTGCGCGTGCGAGCGTGTGCGTGCGTGTGCGTGTGTGTGTTATTTGAAAAAATTATATTGTGATTATTTATATAACTTTATAAAATTAAATCCTTTAGAACATGTTTTATCACACGAGTGTTTGTAATGTTTTATTTCAAGATTATTCATTCCAACTATTATCACAACATTCTATTCAATACTTCAATTTTCTTTTATAATAATAATTAATATTAATTTGTAATGCAAATAAAAGCTTAGAATGGCAATAGTTGAACACTTCATTGAAAAAATTCAAATCATTTTTCAATCCAAGTTTGAAGTTTTCAAAGCCAGCTTGAAGTTTTCAAAACCAGTTTGAAGTATTCAGAGCTTGGCACATCCCTAATTATTAGAATGTATATTATAAATTGTGAACACATCTAACCAGCATGGGTAAGACAGGAGTCATAAGAGAAGCTCTGATGGTGAGAGTTTTCTTTTTGGAAGGAGAGCTAACTCCTGCTTCAGTCTTGGTCACCACTCTGGAAAGCACAGCCTCCAAGTCCCGGGAGGTCTGGAATGCTTGGTACGCATCAGGGTGAACAGCCCCCAGACTATCAATAAACATATTATTTTTCAATCTCTAAATTTAATTTTACTACAAGTATTTGATACACATGGGGGTTATCAGTGTTTGTAATCCCATAAATAATTAATTAAATTATAATTACCTGCTTTGGTGGCTGCATGGTCTAAGAGCTCACCCTTATGTTAGACTAAATTGCCAATGACTGGGAGATTTAAGTTCAAATTCTGATCAAGTGTAATGAGGTTTTTTTCTTTTGTCAAAAATAGTTTTCCACTCTTCTTCTACACAATTACGGATACACTGCCTCAAAATTCAACCTTCCTCATTCCTAAATCACTAGCATAACCAGTACAAATGTGTATAGCATTAACAGATAGTACGATGTGGTGCCAAGAAAAAAAAAATACACACTCAGAATTTAGAGTTGGTTGAAATTGATTATTTGATGAATCCGAATCTCTAATTTATTTTCAAATCTGAATCTTGAAAAAATTATGAAATAAGAAGAAATATAAATAGAACAATATAAACTAGAAATAATAGCTAAATGTTAGCATTCTTCCTTATAATTCATTCATTATAACATTCACACATTCAGTTATGTGTTAAATTACTGGTCTGGGGCCCGGTTGTTCCAAGATTTTATCAAATCCTCGAATCTCTAATATCCTTAAGGATTTTAGGATCCTATCTCTACTCAGAATCAATCATTTGCGGCTTGATGTTCCCACAGTCAGTTAAGTTAAAGTCTTTTAACAGTGAGTGAATTCCTATCTGAAGCATTTCAACAATCATGAATGTGAATAGCCAGTTGGTTAGTTAATAAAATGGTAAATTGATAACAGGACAGTTTTTTTTTAATTCTCTAATGGTTATTAATTTATTACTAAATACAATTAATATTCTAAGATTAAATTAAAAAAATATTACAAGGATAAAAAACAAAGTTATGTGTTTTATTACATGTACACGTCTTATTAATCTGTCTGGGCTACTCACAGAAAAATAACTGATAGCATTTTTAGGAAATTTATTTAGAAAATGCTCATAAATTGTTATAACAAATTAATCACTCAAAAAAATCATCATATGGTCTACCTTCTTGACAGCTTCATAACATAGCAATGTTGGCCAATGGAATAAAACTTATGACGGTAGTAAATGCTGTGTACCAAGAAAATAATATTGTGTGCCATTTTGGACATTTATTCCAAAGGTTTACCAGCCCTAGAATATGATAATTTAATTGACAAGAAGACAAATCAGAATCTTTGTCCTAATTTTAATTAAAAATAATATCTCAGAGCAGAATCACAGTTTTAAGTAATGGAGATGACCGACACACTCAAATGAGTGATGATGAAGTATACATTTATAAGTTATAGCACTAAGAGACCAAAACAACACCATTTAAAAACTAGCTTTTACTATGACAAGTTCCTAGTTTATACTGATAAAACACAAAACATGAATAAGTTGCATATGGCAGGGAAATTGGTTTTTAAAACTTGTTTTATTTCTACTCCAGTTAATTTAGTAAAATATAATTCGGCTTCTTTTCATAAATTAAAAACCTCTTTTGAATTGGCTAGTAACCGATTTTGCTTCTAAAGCTAAGCAAGTTACTCTTAAATTTGAAAGCAATGATAGTTAAAAACAATAAAACATTTCCGTATGCAGATTTTTTTTTTCGTTTTCCTCTTTCTTAGGAAGATTATTTTATGAATACAAGTTGTAATTATATAACTCAGCCTTACATGTGTTTTGGACCAGCATTGATACGGAGGTCGTGTTTTATAAGACGGATTATCATCTTCAGGTCATTTGAGGTACACCTGAAACATATAATATGTGATCTTTAGAGAATTAACATGAAGAGAGGCCAGATTGTGTAAGCTTACCAGAAAAATAATACCAGGTTAGTTTTTTTTTTTGTTTACATCCATTACCATTTCCAGCCTATGGTCTGGTTCAGTTTTTTAATTCAAGCCATATATTTTTCGCTATTGGCTTGCTAGGACTGTTGTAGCTTCATATGCCTTATAATCTATCTTAACCCTTTTTCTGCATTAGTCGGATATATCCGATCTCAGCATTTCAGTCATTGACTGCAGAAATCGACTTTATCCCACGACGTGTAAACTTTATCTACCTTTGCTGCAGCAGTCGGAAATAGCCACAAGAGTGTTAGAACGCTGCATTTTTCATACTAGCATGCCTGTGCACCTCTGACATCTGGTGCTAATTTTGAGAACTGTCAATTACCAGCTGCTAAATCATAACAATAGTAGTGCTTGTTTACTTCCACATTTCACTACCTGTAGCACACGTGCAGAAAACATTGTTGAGGGATTTATTAGGGTAGTATTTGTTATATTTACTTGGTTATTCTACTGTGTTGGTAACATTTATTTTATAGTTGATGAATTTGTGCCATGTGAAGTGTAATAAATATAATATTTGGTTAGTATGGGAATTGAAAAATTCAATAATTCAGTGAGTTTTAAGATTGATTTTATTTCTTCTAATTGCTATTTTATTTTTGTTCTTGACTTGATTCCTATTTTGAAACCATGCCTAACACAAATTTATGGTCTTAAAGACCACACTGAGGAAAGCATCAATGTAGCACAAAATTGTTCAAGTTGTGTTGATCTAACCTAATTTTAAAAAGTTTTCTTTTTATTACATAGGGCCTATATTCGCCCTGTCAAATCCTCATTTAGCGATTGTGGGTTGCTACTAAAATAAAAAATGATTCTGATAGCAGAATAACATTGCATTTGGGTAAAATGTGACATAAATAATATGTGACATATAAAATTTTATTGATATAAAATATTTATTATTATGTGATTTATAGACGTGGTGCTAAATTTCATATTTAAAATACATTACTGGTTGAAAATCACATTATTTGATCAGAATCATTATCATCATGCAAATTTTTAGATTTTGAATTTTTGACTTATAATCACCATTTCTGAAGGTAAGAAGTAAAAATTAAATAGACAGCAAAAGGGTTAAGACTAGGACAGTCACGTCATACAGTCCCTGGATATTAATTAATGTGAAACGGTAAACCTATATTTTCATGTAAGCCCACAGTTCACCAATGATAAATTTTTCGAACATGCCGGGAATCGAACCCGGTTCTCTTAGCTCAGCAAGCAGACATGCTACCGACTGAGCTAAAGTGTCGGATACTTTCTTTATCTACTTTTTTTTTTTGTCTCAATGGTATAATATAAATAAAAACATGTAGGTGAGCATATCAGTGGTACTTACAGTGTCACACAATGTGAGAAGTTTATCAAACTTTCACATAGCCTCCCTATTTCTTTTTATAGCAACATTCACTTCGCACTTTTAGAAAAACTTTTTTTACTATAATACTTCCACTGAGTTTATTTTTCAAACAAGAACTACTTCTCCAAAGAGAAAATAATAAGAAGGCCCAAAGTGAGACAATAGTTTGAGTAATGCTAATCAAGTTTGATTTAAAAAATAACATTTCAATTTAAAGCTTTCATTGCAGGTAAATTTATATAGAAGTGTTTTAATATCAATGTCCACATGTGAAACATGACAGTTTCATCAGAGTGTGTGGTGCGCAAGTGGTTGCCGGATTAGTGTCATAGGTGTGTATAAAGTAAAAAGAAACACTCAAATAGTGAATAAATAAACAATCTCACTTGGGTGCGATTTTCTTGAAGTGTTCTGTCTGCTCATCTTCTTTTGTCAGGGCAGAGAGTTCTGTCAGAAACTCGTCAACCTAAAACAAATACACATAAAGAGTCACATAAGTTTTCATGTATTAATGTTTAGCAATCATCTATTTAACTTTCGGGGGTTGAACTATATGCATGACATTATTAGAGCCAAGTATTATAGGACTTCTGTTTAAAACATTTATATTTTCTAGTTCTTAAATTCTTTCTCTTTACTAATGGTGGAAATAAATGATGAGACACAACTTTAGTTATCGAATAGTCTAATGCAGGGGTTTCCAACTTGTAAGGGCTCGAGGGCCATAGTGGAAACCTTAGGCATGTTTGCGGGCCGCACTTTAATAATAGGACAATTTTCGTATAATTCTGCAAATAGAACAGAGTACCAATATGAAATAATATGTATAGTTTAATTGAAACAAAGGTTTAATCATTTTAGTTGCTTAAAACACTATTATACAATTGCATAAAAGAGTTAAATTAAAAATAAACATAAACTATTATACCCAAAACAATTGAATTTCAAAGAAGAGCAAGAATGTCAGTTTATTTGACTTCATATTTTACAAATGGCAAAAAAAACTAACCCAAAGTCAAACTGAAATTAATAATGTAGTCAAAATAAAACTTAAAACAGGGCAATTTAGTGTGAGTACTGTGGTCGATCAGCTGCATATACCAATGAACAAATGTCCACCTCCAGCTCTGTTGTTGCTAGTCTCAAAAGATGCAGCAAGGAAGAATCTGCATGTCAACTTCTGTACTGATTTTTAATGAATTTCATAGAAGAAAAAATACTTTTACATATGTACGTGCTCCCAAACATTGAAGTCATTTTTAAGTCCAAATTGTCTTAAGTTTGGGTATTTTTCGCTGGATAACAGTTTAAGAAAATGTGATCCCTTTTCTTTTCTGGTCTGTAGGAACGTATCGGCTTGTAGATCGCACAGCTCAAGTTGTAGGTGTGGTTCTTGTTCCTCGATTGTAGCACCAAGAGGATTCATGTAAAGCTGGACACTGCTTTTCAGTGTTTCAGTTTCCTTGAATCGTGTGTTGAATTCTTAAATGATTTCTTGAATGTGTGAACTGAGATCTGAAAAATCTATAGTTTCCTGGTCTTTCTCCGCCGCTAATTGTAGACAGCAAGGGAAATGTGTCAATTCATTGTTTTCAAAAGCACGTATGAAAATGTTTAACTTGTTTCGAAATCCATTTACAATTCCCACCATATCTGATACAACCTGGTTTCTTCCTTAAAGACTCAGGTTTAAGGTGTTAAGGTGATTTGTCATGTCTGTTAGGAAAGCTAACGGCTTTAAAAATTCTGGGCTTTGAATTTATTCTTTTAGTTCAGTGGTATCAGACGAGACAAATTTATTAAGGAATTCGGGTATTTCCTTGCGAATAGCAAAAAACCGTTCAAGGAACTTTCCTGCACTCGGCCACCTTACATGGTTGTACAGCAGCAAGTCTCCCTATTCTGCCTCAATTTTCAGCAAAAACTGCTTTAGTTGTAGCCTCCAACATGTCAACAGTTTTTTAACAACATCATAAATGTCCCTCTTGTTGTTCCTTGAAAAGAGCATACATCAAATAGCTCTTCTTTACTGCTGAAATATTCGAAGGTGGTGCGCACAAATATTAATAGCTGACTGACATCTGACTGGTCAGTGCTTTCATCAAGGCAATAGCGCGAAATGCATGCTTTCTTTAACCAATTAATCAGTGATTTTTCTACTTGCTCTCCCATATCAATTACCCTTCTCTGTACAGTTTGGTTGGAAAGTGGCACTGATTAAAATTTCGCAGTTATTTTAGCATCTCCAAAGCCTTTGCCATTTCCATAGCACACTTTTTAACCAGACTGCCTTCAGTGAAGGGTTTTTGTGCCTTTGCAAGTTCAAGCGACACTGCGTAGGAGGCGTACAGGGAAGATGACTAATTTGAAAGACATTTCTAAACATACCTGTGTGCTGTTTTAATTTATTTTTGAAGTCTGCGACCAGTGCGTGTCGAGCTTCTTCCTTATATGTTGCATACTTGTTCTCATGCATTGTATGAGTAGTGTCGTTTAACATTGTTCTCTTTCGGTATAGACACAATTTTCATGCATACCAAACATTGAAGCTTCTCACTGTTGTTAGTAATTAAATAGTCACTCTCCCATCTTTCCTTGTAAATTCTGTTTTCATTTTCAATTTTGCGTTTCTATGAGTTTCCGCTCATTTTTTGTAAACGTAAAAGACTCAAGCAGTGGTACACTTCACACTCAGCACAAAACAAAGCCTTCAAAATGGACAGTAACTTGTGAAACTTCACTACACGTCAAGCAAGCGCGACTGAGCGTGAGTGGAGACGGGAGGAGTAGCCAGCCAGCCTTGCTGGGCGAACGATGCAGTGCGTAACTTGTAGAATGGCTGACTATTAATTATTTATCAACTTCGTTTGATCACTTTTGCCGTATGAATATTAATACATCTTTTGAACAAGCTATGAAATATTTTTCATAACTTTTCTTGAGATTTAAAAAAAAATTCTTAAAATGATTGCGCGGGCCGCAAAAAGTGGTCTCGCATGTGGCCCGCGGGCCGCCAGTTGGAAACCCCTGGTCTAATGCATCATTCTCGCAATAGACTGGACTGCCAATGACCAGGTGATTGGGGTTCGAATCCCAGTCAGAAGAAAAGTGAGCGGTTTTCCCTAAATAGTTTTTAGCTCTTCTTCAATGCAAATGTCTAAATTCTCTAAATTCAACCCTCCCCATCCTTCACATTAGAGTAGTTAGTACATATGCATCCAGCCCAAACTAGTAGTGAAACTTAGCGGCAAAATAAAAATATATGTGAGGAAAAGGAGAGAAGTTCTTTATGATATTATGTCTTATCTAGAATATTGAGTAAAAGAAGCAACATGCAGTTTTGCTAGTTCTCTTTGGAAAAATTTGTAAGACCATGAAAGTTTGTGATGGACAGTGTTTACTTACATCTAACCCTCCACACTGGTACTCTTGGAGAACTGTTGGTAATCCTGGTATGTATGTTGTTAAGTTGTTAAGAAAGTGAATATTTTAACCAGAAGCTTATTCTATTTAATAATGGCTGATAGTGTGTTGAAAGGGTTTGTAAACAGCTGTGATCAACTTGTGGCCAAGTCTTGGCATTAGGTAGACTGGTGGATGTGTTTGGTTTACAATCGAGCCTAAGGGATTGATAGCAGTTGTTTGTATCCTCGAGGCTAGTTGTGGGGCCAGGAGAGCTGGTAACAGCCATATGACAACCTTTATTGATGTATGTGATGTAAGATGTGAGATGAAAAATGTCACTCATTTTTTTTAACATATTCAAATATTATTTTCTGAGAAAAAGTCCCTGCTATTTAAATGGAACAAATGCAATCAATATATTCCAAATTTTAAAAGCTTCCACTTAATTTTAATTCATCCAAAGGCCATTAACAGCAGAAATATTATTAAATGTGTTACAACAAAACAATAATAGTGATTTCAATTCTCTTCTCATTCTCGCATATTGTCTACAGCGTTTAGTGGTTGAATGTGTCACTAATGCCGAGTATGCTGTTGACCAGATATGTTTACATTTCAATATAATAACAAAAACTTTTACAAATACATGCCCTCTTCCTGTGGTTAAATGATCTATATATTTTAATGAGAAATGTTGATCTAAAATTGCCATTATTTGTTTAGATATGTGTGTTTCTGTATGTCATCAATAAGGTAGTTAAAATAATTTTAATTTAGGCTTAAATATTTGCCAAAAAAATTATCCATCCACAAATTAGTCTCCCCACCCACTATTCTATGTCTTGTAATAGGCTATAGGTGCTGCCTCCTCACCTTGTTAGGCTACAAGCCACCCACCCCTGCGTAAAATTTTCTGATTGAAAATTTACCACAACATTTTTATCTTTAGAAAGGAGTAATATGTAGGTGAGTTGAATGGCTAATATGGGTTAAGGGGAATCGTGCAAAGAAATATTTTTGAGAAAACTTTTTTTTCCTCAACATAAATGATTCTTATTTTGTTTTAACTGATGAAATTAGATATTTTAACTGTTGAAGCCTGTTCACTGTAAGTGTTTGAATTTTTATATTTGATTTGAACCTTGCTAAATATGAACGTGTTAATATTTTAATACAATCGCCTGAATATTTTTCTAAGCTATTAAATATTTACTGCGGTTTGTTTTTATTTATTTACTTTTTATCTTATGTTAAAAGAGCGATTTAATTTGTTCAATGTGTTGAAAAACTGAATGCCTTGAGTTTATTTAGAGGTAATCATACAAGTTTATAATTTTTTACACCTCATCTTTCTACTCGCCCAGGCCATTCACATTTTATTGAATTTTACTATTTGAGCAGAGATGAGGAAGCTATAATTAGATGTGAATGTACCCAATTTTCTGTAGAAGTAGAGTAGGGAGCCACTTAGGTAAATCACCTGCAGAACGTATCCATCTGAGATTCTAACCCCAAACTTTCCTTATAATTAAAATAGAGGAAATACCCTTTAATTTATTTTTGTGGTAAGAAATACTGGTCAAACATGAATTATTAAGATTACTTTGTTTCGAAAGAGTTAAGAATTATGTGTAAAGGTTTAAATTGTAGAGGATGGTGGAGGCCATTCAAGCAATTGTACTAAATATATATTTATGTGTGTGAATTTTTAGACATTACTTTTAGACGAATAAATTAAATTTATTTCTAAGATAGAGAATCTTTATTGTGAACAAAAGGGAGAAAAAGGAAATTGGTAAAGATTATTAAGACACTTGGATAGGAACATTTAAAAGAAACAAAATACAGAGAGAACAAACAGAAGAAAAGGACATTGGATGTGAATATATAATATATTTCTTTAAGGAAAACCTCTTTTTGCAAGAAGAAGAAGAAGAAGAAAAAAAAGAGAAGAATGTAAAATAAAAATTTAAGAGTAAGAAACATGTGTATGCTGCAACCGACAGGCGCACAGCGAAACAACAAAAACTAACACTACAGAACCTGTAAGATGCACAAGTGTTTCCAATGCACATTTTTTCTTTTCTATAAATAATTCATTGACTTTAAAGTTACACTATTCTTTCAATGGGAAATTGTCAAACTCGATCAATGCCGATGGTTACGCAAATGACTGGTACTACAATAGCAGCCAATGATGCCAACTAGATTATAGGTTTTTAGTGAACCATATTCAAGCATATTTAAAAAAACAAAATTCAAGGCATTGTAAAAAATGGCATTTTTACTAGAGCGACGGGATGGCCAGAGCATAGGAAAAAAAGGTACTGTCCCATTTAAAACAAGACATATGGTCAGTCTACTTATGAGAGACCTCAACTTAACCTTCTCTCATTTTATGGTGTTGCAATAGAGTGCTTTGGTTCTGATAGCCTTTTTTTATATACGTGGATCTTTTTTTAAAATATACTGATACTAGAATTTTAAGACTATCGTCCTGTAGACACCCTGTGAGGGTGGATTTCCTATATGGTTTTCCACTCTCCCTCCATGTGAATGTGGGTATACTTCCTTTAAATTTAACCTTCCTCATCCCTAAAACATTAGCATAATTATTACATATATGCACATACAACCTGAACAGATAGTAAGATATGGTGCTGAAAAAACTGTACATATAAATATATGTTTTAAATTATGAATTCATTTAATGAACCGAGTAAAGTACAGCTAATTAATTTATACTATGTTATTAATGTCACTGTAAAGAGATTTCAAAACAATTTGTGAAACTCATCTAGTTTCCCCAACTGGGATTTAAACCAGATACTCCCAATTTGTTTATATTTATAGTTTAAAGCTGTCAGATGAACTTACAAACCAAACTAGAGTAGAGTAAATAATGAGTGTGCTCTCCTTGTCTGTGAACAATTTATAACATCTTAGCTTTCCCCACCCCTACTGCCACATTTTTCTCAGAGCAGATAGTAAAATGCTGTGCTAAAAATAAAAATTACAAAAATTTCTTAGAATTGTCAGATTAGTGTGCTAAAAGCTGTGGATTATGTGTAAAAATGACTAAGTACATATTTCTTAACGTGCAGAAGTATTTGAGTGGAGAGGTTACATATATCTTACATCTGAAAAGACTTCAACACAAATGGCGTCTTGGTAGCAAATGCAGATATATTTTGGTATTCTATAAAGGGAAGGGGCTTTTAGAGGTAGTCATTTTATCATATTTACTAATTTGGAAATGAATTCGGCTGATGAAGAATTTATAGCGCATACGATTCCTCTTAAGCTGCAGTATTTATTTGAAATGGGTAACTATTTTTGGTTAGATAATAGTGTCAACATCATTATCTAATCAATCTTGTGATTGGTTCGCTGTGGCTCTCCACTTTTGCATATCCTAAGCCAATTTTTTTACATCTTTGTACCATCTTCTGCCAACATCGTCTGATATGTGATTCATGTACTCTGCTCTTGGTCTACCTTTGGAATTTCTCCCTTTCACATCTCCTTCTATGATTATCTTAGTCAAACTATCATGTCTCAGTATTATGGTCTACCATCTTAGCTCTTCTTTGCTGTACACCTTTCCAAAGTTTACTTTTTTCATTTTCTTTTCTTAACACTTCTTTATTTGATACAATCTACATCCATGATACTTGCAACATTCTTTTGTAGCGCCAGATTTAAAATGCTTCTCATCATTCCTTTAAGTGGCACCAATGGTCCATGTAATAGTAATTTTTTTTTAAATTTAGCACCACGTCTTACTACCCGTTCGGGTTATACGCTTAAGTACTAACTACACTAATGGATTAGGAATTGGGAAGGTTGAATTTAGAGGAAGTGAACCCACATTTGCGTGGAGGGAGAGTGGAAAACCATTTAGGAAAAACCACCCTCAGTTCACCCGACCGAGATTCAAACCTCGATCTCCCTGTCCTCGAAGGTCTGGCTCAACACGACTGGCGCGTTAGCCAATTACGCCCCCGAGGCGGGTTGTAATAGTATTAATGTGGGATGTGGCCATTTAGAAACAAGTATTAGTATCGGTGACTACAACAGAAATTAGATTGAAACCTATGACAAGAAATGAGGTAGAGATGGGTGGTGAAGAACAAGATCCACTAAAAATGAAGATACCATTTAAGAGTTAACTTGACAGAAGAAACGATATTTAGGTTTTTATATATGAATTATTAATGAATTTTTCAAGTTTCTCTCAAAATTTAATTGATAATTAATTTATACATGTTTCATCAAATTATATTAAGTGAAATAAAAACACTGTACTTCCCCGTATCAAAAATAATTTAATTCAATTTAATTTAACAAGAGGTGATCTTAATAGACATTTGGTTCACCTATTTTTTGAGGAGTTAGTTCCATGTTGCACCATAGTATTTACCTCATACAATGTAAGTTTGCTTTTCTTGGATGGTTGACAGTGCTTGCTACGGTCAAAAAATGTAGCGACTGTCTCTGCCACATCCCCTTTCTCTAGATCTTCCAGCATGTCATCATGATCATTCTTGAACAACTGCACATGGAATCCAAGACATTGAACTAAGACTAGCATGTTAACAAACAAAACTAAAATATAAGAGGTTGTCTCACCTGCTGGATAGTATTTAACTTGGGTAGGTAATTCATCTACAATCAGACATTGCATCATGGTGCGGTTTTCTGTATTTTACTTTAGTAAACAGTGGAATTAAGACCAATGAAACAGTTTCACCATATTTTTAAAAATATAACTAAATCGAAAAAGAATTATTTTAAAATGAAAAAATATTAAATTGATTCTAATTTCACTGTTTTCAAGGAATGAATGCAGAAAACTACACTCCAATGATATTTCTGGCTTGATTTGTAATACTGAATCTAATATTCCACTTAATATGTCATGAGACAGGATATCAACCGTTTTAGTGCCAGGCCTGTTTAAGGCTTTATGTGCTAAGAATTCCAGAGCTATTCTATCATTTTTGTAAAGTTGTATGAGAAAAATTACCTGTTCTATAATAATAACAAATAAATAAATTGAAAATATTAATATTTAATTTCAAATTTAAGAAAAGTAAATTTAAAAAAAAAAGTTCTCATTCTAAATTAAATGCTTGGTTACTACTCTATCTGTCATGTAAAGCTAGAACTAACGCAAATCCGGAAAGTCGATCTCATCGGCTCTGGCACTTTTAGTGGTGGAAGGTGAAGTCGAATGGATCGGCTCATGAACCTTTTAATGCTATAATGCAAAGCTGATAAGATTGACTATTGGTAGTAAAGGAGTTAAGACAGAGATTTCTACACGTAGAGAATGTGAACGTTAGGTAGTGCGAGATAAACATTGTACAAGTGATTTAGAGTTCATCAAAGGCATGGTCCATGCTGCTAATAGCTAGTCTAAATTGTGTTAAGCACATGTAAAAATAATAGTTGAAAATAGCCCGCTTCAATGGCCAAATGGTCTGAGGCGTCACTCTCATAATAGACTGGCCTGCTTATGGTGGGGAGATCGAGGTTCAAATCTCCCTCGGGTCTAGTAAGGGTGTTTTTTCCTCATGGTTTTTCACTCTACTTCCATGCAAATGTGGGTATATTACATCTAAAATACCTCCTTCCTCATAACTCCCTCATTAGAGAAATTATCAAGTTATATGAATATAACCTGAACAGGTAGAAGGATGCTGTGATAAAAAAAAAGAGTTGAAAATAAAACTTTAGAAATCCAATTTTATATAACATGGTATTTTATTTTTGATTATATTTCTATAAAATATTTAGTTTAGACACAAAGAACTAGCTATAATGTTAAATTTTTTTATTATCAAATATAATTAAGATAGCTTAAAAGTTAATTAAGCTAGATTAAAAATTAAACGAACCCATTCTTCCTCTAGACCTTATGATTAGAATACTTAAACATTAATTAGCTTGCAGAGGATTTTTTTACTAACAAGTATGTATGTTTCCACTCAAAATACATATAAAACAAAATAGTTGTACTGTGGCAAACATTTACTTTGAGTTAAAGTAAGATAGAAATGGTAAACATTAAACCTGTTAAAAAAAATGTTCAACTATGTAATAGTTATCTTTTCATGATTTCTACCATAAATAGTACCACTCATAGAAAGTTAAATTGTTTGTGTTAACATTTATTGGTAGAGGTGTCTCTTACCCGACTGAAGAGTTTGATGAGTTGTTTACTCTGTAGATTGTACACTCTCTTAACATGACCAGGGAGTAGAAGTCTGCACCAAAGCAACAAATCCCCCTTAAATGTGTCTGGAAAAACAAACCACGACCTGTGTCATTACGATAAATAACTTTATTTAGACCTGCTTCAGTGGCCGCACGGTCAAAGGTGTCATTCTTGTGTTGGACTAGAATCCAATGACAGGGAGATCGGGATTAAAATCATGGTCGGGTGTACCGAGGGTGGTTTTTCCTAAATGGTTTTCCACACAAATGTGGGTACACTTCCTTTAAATTCAACCTTCCTAGGCTTTAACTCATTTGCGTAATTAGTGGTGAAGTGTGAAGTAGTAGTAGTAGTTGGCAAAAATATATATATTTGAGAGAAATGTCGCCCCAAGTCGAATAGGGTTAGGAAGCTTTCCCAACAAATGTTTGAAAATTGGATGCCCCTTGAATCTATTTAGAGTGGTCCTCTCACAGAATTAATTTGAAATTTGGCTGCCCCTAGAAGTTATTTTAAGTGATTCTTACCTGGACCCATTTTTAAAATTGGATGCCTCTAAAAGCTATTTGGAGTGAATTGTCTAGCAAATTTTCGAAAATTGGATACCTATAGAAACAATTTGGTGCAGACTTTCCTAGAATTTTTTTTTTAACTGAATGCCTCTAAAAGCTATTTATAATGTGCAACTGAAATTTTTCGAAAATTGGTTGCTTCTAAAAGCTATTTAGAGTTTGTTTTTAACCATATCCTAGTTGGAAATATCAAAGGGAAGTTAAATTAATTTAGAGAGGTGAGGTGGGGCAAATTTATTCCAAGGGAAGGGGGAGCAAATTCTAAAAGGAGAAGGAGGAGGGTCAATACCTCTCTCTCGCTTTAAAACCTACTATCAAAAGCTCTTGAACAGTGTAAAACCTAAATATATTCAATGTGTTTAAAATAATTTTATGCATTGAAATTAATATTTATTTAGAAAACTGAAATTAACAGCAGAAGGGTACTGACTACATGACACCCTCTATCCACAAATTTTGGCATCATCATCGCTAACGGCGGCAGCTGCTCAGTTGGTAAAACCATGAGTGAATGAATTTGGCTTAAACTTGTGCTTACATGTCTTTTGGTCATATAAATATGGAAGGGTAATTTGTCCACTATACCCCTTGTGCATAAACTCAAACTAAACAAGTTTTAACTTGCCCGAGCTAGTTTTAATAACTGTTGCAATCTAAATAAAACATTATAATCTTATCATTCACACAGCTCAAATCTTTCACGTTCAATGGACGCTTGCCTTTAATAAAATCCAGGGCCTCTTTGAAGGCCTACTTTCTGTCATACAACATATGATGACAACTAAATACTATCTTCAATGGAGTGATTTATGAATGGATTTATCAAAAAGTGATGTAGAAGAGGTCATACTTATCAACATGTGTGGGCTGAAATTGATGGAAGAAAAAAAGTTTTTCTGACGCTGTGTGAGCAGCTATTGGCGAATCAAACGTTTAGAGAGGCCAGAAAGGGTAACAAAATACATTTTTGTTCCATGTATGTATAATGCAGTGGTGTAGCTCGTATTATGAAGACAGGGAGACAAATTATAGAGACTGCTATCTTATATATTAGCTCTAGCTGACGGTTTAGCGGATCATATATTTACCATCGATTTTTATTGCATATGATAGTATACATTTTGTGATGGTATTTTCAATAACAAATTATATTAGTTCTCCTTCCATTTTAAAACTAGATTAAAAATAACTGATTTTAAAATTATTTTAATGTGCCCATTACAAAAAAGAATGTCTTAATTCAGAACTAAAAGAAACCAATGCATACATAAGAAATTCTTTAGTGTCCAAATAAGAAAACCTCACATAGTTCCATATTACTTATACATATATTAACATTAAAAATATATAGTACGACATAATCTCACTCATTTTCTCATATTGTGTAATATAGAATGGAAGAAAACGTTCAAAACTAGGTTTTCAGTAAACTACCCTTAAGTAGCTTTACTCATAAAACAAACACATCACAATAATAACCCTTGATTTATAAACTTTAAACCAAATTGTTCAAATATTTTTAACATATTTCAAATTTTAAAAAATAAGCTATTTGTGAACTATTAATTATTGTGAATTATTTGTAATTTGTAAAAATATGAACATATTCTTATTTATCATAAAAAAAAACTATTCCCATATACCCATTCCTTAATGTCTACGTCGAAAAACTAAATATATTCTATAATAACTATATGTAGGTAAGACAATTGTGGCTCATGATGAATAAAATGGGTGGTTCCCACATCCAAATATTCTGAACTATGTTATGGACACGTTTTATATAGGCTCTACCAAATGAATACACATCTATATTTAATTTTACATAGGCTAATATTTTACATTAGTACATATTATAATATAGTTACTTTGGTATTGTTTGGTATATAAGAAAATACCTTAAAATAAAGCAAGTACAAAATTAATAAATATAAAACTGTACAGCCAACTCTAAAGTATTGTTCACATTTAACAATGATGTTTATGCTTCTTAATTTGCTCACTTAAGTCAGTCATGCATAAATTCGTCAAAACAAGTCCCCGCGAAAGAGAAAACACAACAAGCAGAACAATGTATTTTTCACATTACAACTATAATGCAGGTAATTTTTTTTTTAAGTTTTATGTTGAACATTCTAATAAATTCAAATTTTTTTTTAGTTTTTACTTTTTAGAATAATATTTGGTGTTGGCTTACCAGTTTTTTTTTAATTCCTAACTTTTCTTCTTGCGTACACAAAGAAACTTATTTGCAAAATTTTTTGCACAAAATTCATGCTGACATAGAGAAAAGCATGTTAACAATGACTATGAAATCAAGAACAACTTTTTACATAAACTCATGTTTGTGTACCATGCTGCCCTTATCTCCCAATGAGTTGCAGAATGGGAGGGAGATAGGAGCTCATTTATTTGGTAACAATAATTGGTGCAAGTTCATATTGAATTTATTGAGCAATATAAATGAACATCACAAAATAATGATTTGAACAAAGGTGAACTGTGATACACCCAGTAATTGTAA
Source organism: Timema genevievae (assembly GCA_902155825.1). NCBI lineage: Eukaryota > Metazoa > Arthropoda > Insecta > Phasmatodea > Timematidae > Timema > Timema genevievae. The sequence continues at coordinate 148,052 of CABFWO010000751.1, forward strand.
CATGCAGGCACAGGAGCCTTAAATAAACCAGGGTGCACAAGGACGTTAGAAAACATTCGAATCTCATACAATGAACACTAGAAAGAGGACTCACAGACCTATATACTCCGGAGTCAAACATAAACCCTGTCGGCGAAAGTCAGTCTAAAACTATAATTCTAAAGTCAAGTTCCAACAAGCTCAATGGATGGCAAGTCCCAGTTGGGAGAGCCATATAGAAGCCTGTGCATCTAGAACAGATACATTAAAAAGAAAAGACTACTCAAACATAATCAAAAGCAGTAAGGACATAAGGAGCTTCATCTTAAGGGCACTGGCCAAGTCTATTCAAGCATAAGAAACAACTTATGGGTGCCGGCCATTTCAACTCTAGTATTATAGACATTAACTCAAGGGTGCCAGCCACTTCAACTCTAGTATTAGAAACATTAACTCAAAGGTGCCGGCCACTTCAACTCTAGTATTCAAAACATTAACTCAAAGGTGCCGGCCACTCCAACTCTAGTATTCGAAACATTAACTTGAGGGTGCCGGTCACTTCAACCCTAATATTAGATTTAGAGTACAAGAGATGAGCCTTATGGGCTAAGATCAATTGACTTATATTATTATTATTATTATTATTATTTAGCACCGCGTCTTACTACCCATTCGGGTTATATGCTTAAGTACTAATTACGCTAATGGATTAGGAATTGGGAGGGTTGAATTTAAAGGAAGTGAACCTGCATTTGCGTGGAGGGAGAGTGGAAAACCATTTAGGAAACACCACCCCCAGTTCACCCGACCGAGATTCGAACCTCGATCTCCCCGATCCTCGGTGGTCGAGCTCAACACGACTAGTGCGTTAGCCAACTACGCCACCGAGGTGGGTAATTGACTTATAACTTTAAATCAATACTCCAAGGTATGGCCTGAGGTTTATGTTTGCTCAAATGAACCCAAAGGCGGGATGCACGCTAGGACGATACAATTTATATTGTGTGATCATATCAAGGAAGGACTTTTATCTTAAGACAATTTTGCTGCACACCAAAGCAAGTGATCTTTAGGCAGGTGATATATTTTAGAGTCAGTTTATCAGTTTCAATCATGAGATCTTCGAGTGAAGTTGACATTCCCATGCTGTATTGGTATTCGAAGAACAGGAAATGGAAGAGAAGGAAGTATTGAGTGCATCTGTAAAATGTAATCAATGTGCGACACAGTTCTGCAGTAGTTTTAAGAGAACTATCTCAACATGAAGGAAAATTTAAATATTTTATATAATGAATCTTGGGAGCTTCCAATTCTCATTGCAACTCATGACTCCTTCTATTAATTAAAGAAATTAAGTATGTTTCTTTAGCCTGGCTTGACCTAGACATGTCGCCACCTGGAAATATCGTAAGATACTGAGCAGAGAGACCAGCAGAGCGTGTCGCTTTAATACACATATCTTAAAATAGATGTCACCATTGTGCTGGTGTGTACTTGTTTTGTCACTTCCATACAGCTTGAACACGCATCAGCGATACCTATGTTATAAGAAAATTATCGCGTATCGCTTATGACCTTAAAATATATCATATCATCCTGGTGTGCATCCCGCCTAAGAGGGTTATATGTGCTATATAGCACCAATTGACCCAGGGGCTAAAAAGGTTCCAGTGCCACTGCAAGTATCTCCATCCAAATGATGGCAATCAATATAAATCAGCAATATTTGGCTAATGCTGCACAAACAATTTTTGTGAACAGTAATAAAGTATTTTTTGTCCAATATTTGGTAGCTGTGTCTGCCTTGTATTTTGTAGTGATGATCCGTGATCACGTTACTGTCAGTTCCGAAGTCATCATGGCTACTCATTGTTCTGTTATGTGGTTGGCAACTCAAATATTTCTTTGATCACTGTGTTCTAGTTTCATTGTAAAACTAGTAACAATTTTTAACACCTTAAATATGGTAGTGGAAAAGTTTATATTGATTTGGCAACATGTTCTGCCAGTGTTTTTCAACAGTGCACCTGTAATGGCCAATAAAATTAAATTTGTATGTATGGTACATTGCTTTGCACATTCCTTAAATCTTGAGTTTTGTCTATTCTTGCATTTCACGGGTTAATTGTTATTTAATACAATTTTATGGAAAGGACTATCAATACCAGACTTACATAAATAGAAAGAAATTCTTATAAAGCTTAACAAGGTCGGCAAAGAACTTCAAGATTCTCAACTAAGCTTCTTGAACATTAAGAACATTTAAAGCACAGCGTTCTGATGATATTTTTTGATGTGGCTTAAAGCTAAACTTTAAAGACATGTGAAGCTAATAAACTTGAAAACTCAGCAGTTAAACAAAGACCAGTAGCTTGATTCCTAGAAGACAGCTAGGGAAACAAATAATTTGCAGATATAAGGAAAAATGAAATTTATATAATAATGTGTTTATTCCTTATTTCAAGGTATTGAGCAACAATTTGATGAAAAAAAATTGTAAATGTTACAACCAAAAATAAGAAGTTTAAGCTCGACATTGTAGCTAAAATTTCACTTTTATCAAGATTTTTACACCTTTCTTCTATGGAATTTAAAGGGAAATAAGGCTTCTAAATTAACCTAGCTAAAATGTGTACTATAGTAAACTATCTGGACAAGCCGACAAGTTTCAGACAATTAGTGTTTAAAATGTATTTATGCCATTTATGAAGGTTACCAAAGACTTTAGTGGGACTCCTGTCACTAGTACCTCTTGTGAATGAGCTTTTTATAAACTGAATCAGGTCGAGAGTGAACTTGGATCTACAATGATGCATGACCACCTGAATAAGTTGATACTGCCATATATTAAACAAACCCCTGCAACAAATTTGGATGTTGATCTAATGAATGAAAAGCTCAAAAGCGTAGTGTCATTAGAACGTTGTTTGTGTCTATGAATACCTTTAATGATAGTTATCATATTTGTGTGAATTTCTTGTATAATTTAGCCATATTTCAAATTCGTAATCTACATGTATATTGATAAAATGAAGAGTTTGTTTATCTGTCTTGAGCATTACAAGATATTTACTGCACGCAGAGCTTTGAAATTTTAAAAATTCGTAGACTCTGTACAAGAATGTGTGCACCTCAAAACAGGAATTTCAAGTTTTAATTAGATTTTTTTTACTAATTAAAAACTTGGTTGGAACAAAAGTAATATAATAATAATAATAATAATGATGATGATGATGATGATGATGATGATGATGATGATGATGATGATGATGATGATGATGATGATGATAGATGATGATGATGATAATGGGTTGTTTGTTTGTTATTCTTTCTTGCAAAAACCCTAAACCACTTATGTTTTAATCTTGCATGAACATAGCATGGACATCCAGTTAACTTACAGGATAATTAGTATTAATGTCCACCATTTTGTTTCAAGATGGCATCTACATAACACTACTTTTTGGCCTTTTTATCAGTTTTTAAGAATTTTATTTGACAAATTTTTAAAGGTTCCTAGACATAAACATGTATTATAAAACATCCCATGCAAAGAACAAGTGGTTAGGTAATGAATTATATATATATTAGATACATTATTAGTTATTTGTAAATAAAATATTTCACTATGGAATATATTTATTGATATTTAGGGTGCGGTATTTAAGAATAATTTATATTAGACTGGCCCAATGCCCAAGCTTTTTGTGGGTTTCAAATTTTTGAAATTTTGAAACCATTCAAAAACCACCCCGCGCCCATTTCATTCTCTTAATTCTGAAAATTCCATAAATTTTTCTGACCTATTATCTGAAAATAAATATTCTGCCAAATTTTATCTTTCCAGCAGTAGTTTAGAATAAAAAATGTAAAAAACACCCCCTCCCAAATTTACCACCTTAAGGGTTGAATTTCTGAAAATACAAAAAAAAAATGTTTGGCTTGTTATCTATAAAATACCTCCCTGTAAAGTTTCAGCACTCCAGCTCAAGTGTTTTGAAAGATACAGAAAAGCTACCCCTCCACGCTTCCCTTCCTTAGGGGTTAAATTTCAAAGAATCCCAAAATTTACTCTGGCCTGTTACCTAAAAAGAACCTCACTCTCAAGTTTCATCTTTTCAGCTCATGTGGTTTCGAAGATATAGTTATAACTTTAAAAATGTTCCAACCCCAGTTTTAGACTCAATGGGTTGAATTTCAAAAAGTCCCTTCTTACCGGATATCTATGACCTGCGTAATTTCAAGATTCCATGTCAAGGGATTTGGTAAATATGGTGAGGTGTCAGTCAGTGAGTCTGATCTTTCGTCTTTATAGTGTACATATAGAATTAAGAAGAGAGAGGCTAAGTCATACATTATGACTATAAGCTTTCTGGTGTTGTAAAACCAGAGAAAGGGAGGTAGCTTGATGAAATACCAGTGGACACCCCCCCTAATGGAAATGTCTAGGCACGCCAGTGTGGCCACATGGTCTAAGGAATCACTCTCACAATAAAATTGACTGCCGATGATGGGGTGATAGAGGTATGAATCTCAGTCGAGTGTGCTGAGGTTTTTTTTTTTCAAAATGGTTTTCTACTCTCCATCCACGCAAATATGGGTACACTTCCTCTAAATATAACTTTAATCATCTCTAAAACCATTAGTGTAATTAGTACATAAGCACATAACCCGAATGGGTAGTAAAATGTGCTGCTAAAAAAAATTATGTACGACATATGTGGCAATTTTTCAAACATATTAAAGCGTAATTTCAGCATCAAAGTGCTATTTTCAATATTCGTTGAAATAGTTTGTAATTTAGAATAAAATAAGAAAAATTGGTGGCCACTCAGAAGTGTTTGTAGCATTGTTATTTGAAATAAAATACAATAAAAAACAAAAAGTTTAATTGAAAGACAATAAAAAGAATTGTGTTTTATGATGAAATATTTATATTATATTATATGTAATCATTCAATATTATTACATCTTAGACAAGGATGCTATTTCAAAGTTATTATATACATAGTGTCATAGTGCAATGATAAGTGTTGTCACTTCTTAAAATACATTTTAACTTAATCTTTAAACAAATGAACTAAGAAAATGAGGTTTATCTGCTGAAATACCCCCCTAAATTTTAAATAGCAACTATTGTGTATTCAAATTATGGATACACAAGAACTCCTACCTATTTCCCAGGTTGAAATTAAAATTGTTGTTTACTCCACCTTTTATAACTACTTGCACCCTAACCTAATAATTTTCATTTTCATTTATTTGAGGCATTTAGTGTGAGATTTCTGAACCGACTGATTATAACAGCAGATGACTTATAAACTAACTTGAATCTAGAACAGACACAACATCCAGTCCCCGGCCATTAATTCATCACTGTGAAAGGGTAAGCCCACATTTTAGCAATGATAAATTATTTGGTCTTGCCAGGAACCAAACCTGGGACCCTTAGCTTTGTAGAGAGACACACTACCAGCTGATCTAAGGTGTTTGACTAACCTACTGAAGAAATTTAAATAAACTGGCTTGTTGGTTGAGTAAAAGTGTACCAGACTTTAAATGAGAAGACAGGGTGTATCTCAACTCACTATAAAGAGAGGTTTTCCAACATGGAGATATTCCATTCCCCCTTCAATTAAATCCTCTTAATTACCTTTCCCCTTAATGTTCAACTGGATTAATACTTTAATATACCTGTAACAGTTGGTTAAGGGAGGGGTGAGTAGAAGAACACATTTCAACCCCAAATAGGGTGCACCAATGGGGTGTTTATCCTCATTTTATTTCCAGTCAATAGTGGCCAGTACTTGCACTAAAGTATTTTTAGATTTAAAATATATTCCTTGTGTTAAATATGTCACTTTATATTAGAGTCTATTTGTTTGTATATCAGATAAAATTGACAACACTTTCAAATGGAATCAGGTACAGTGTAAAATTACATGATCACAAAATACTTTGACCTCAGCTGTGGCCAAGTGCCTTGATACATTAGCCTCCAGACATACATATTCAGGAGACATAGGTTTGAATCCTGGTGAGGTTCATAATTATAAAGTGTGGCCTCGGGTGATAATAGTTCAAATTGTGTAAAGTACTTATAATAATTCATTTTATAATAAAATAATTAAAATTGGTTGCCTGCTAAAGTTTGTCACTAAATAAAATACACTGACATTAAAAATATTAGCGCGCTCCTCTTAAATAAATGAAAACAATAATTCATAAAAATAATGTTGCAACATTGCTTAAGATGACACACGTTTAAACAAAGTGGTAGAAAATGTAAATTTTTCTCATAAGTCTGGTAGTTGAATAATGACTTTTTTTAATGCAAGTAAGATATAAGCTATGTTGTTTTATTATTTTAAACATCATATTTAACACCAGCTAATGCTCACTTTACCTCTTAGTAAAAAAAAAGTTTAGATTTAGAATGACACAGGTCATTATATTTTACATTTTCTTTCTTAGCAATTTTATTTTTACATAAACTATATGAGGTTTAGGGATGTGAATAATTGCAATTTTCTATTTCTTAATTGATTTTGTGTTAACTATATAAAGTTACCATTCTTAAAATATGTTCAATTTATTTAATTATATAGAGTTCAGTGGTCTTATGATTAGAGAGATTTATATATACTGTATTTTATAAACATAGTTTGAGTTTGGGTGATATCTAAAATATATTTGTGTGAAAGAAGGGTATTTATCGTGAAGTAGTTTGTCCTTGGTTTGTTTGTTCTATAGCATCATGTTTCTAAAACATTAACATTAATTCCTTTAGTATCCTGTTATTAGATAATTTTATTTTATATAATCAGGTTTAAATACATGAAGTGGCACTTGGTATACAAGCAGGGAATATTCTTGAAGAAGAAACACTTGAATTTACACACCATATTCTAGAAAATACACACAAATAATACAATCCCACACATTCTACATAAACAAGTCAATCAACACCATTTATGAGGCTTAAGTAAGGTAGAGTTTCCCAATACTCTCAAATCATGACCACAATTATACACTGTAATGTTTCGAGTGTTCGGAAGAAACCTAATAAGTACATTTCATTAAGCATTCCATAGTAGAATTCCCACAAAGACTTCCTCTCCATGATCAAGAGTATTTCAGAACATAACATCCTTTATCTTTGAAGTACCTATTTGTAATTGAAATGGGTAAAGTTTATTTCAGTAAAAATATTAATTACAATCTCACCTATTAGACAGAGAATAAGAGAGGAGGGAAATTAATTAACTTTAAAAATGTACAGATATAATTAATTCATTTAAAGATCAGTTCATTTCTCTATTGATTAGATTAGGCTTATTTTTTATTTAAATCATATAATCACAAATGTTCACATACGATGGATGATGGTTTGTGGTATAATACGTTAAGTTAGAAAAAAAAAATCCAGAGAAGAGGAAGAGGATATCTTGGGGTTTTAAATCCTCACCCATAGCAATATTATCAATAATGTCTATTGCCCACTTCAGTGGTCACATTATACGTGGTGTCACTCTCGCAATAAAATGGCTTGGCAATAAAAGAAATATTCGGGTTTGAATCCCGGTCAAGTGTATTGCGGGCTTTTTTTTTTTCTTCTTCTTAAATGATCCATCCCTTCATTCAAATGCAAGTACAATTTCTATAAATACAAACTTATTTATTTCTTACCCAACAGTGACAATGTAAAAATATTCAACTATCCATAATGGGTAGTAAGATGGGTGCACAAAAAATAAAATAAATGGTACAGTGCACCACAAAGACTTTCTCCTGTTTTTATCTTAAATAAACATTTACAAAAAAACTCGTAGGATTTGTGAAAACTAAATAATAGTTCTATACCTTGTTGTATGAACACTACACCAAAGATCATAAATCAAACAATATACTCTCTTACCTACTCTATGGCATTAAGAACTAGGAACACTGTTTTAGAAAAATTGAGAAAAGAGATATAGCTTTGTCCACCAAAGAGTACCAGAATCAAATTCATTTTCAAAGACCTGAATTAAAAATTAATATATAAATATATATATTTGCTTATAGATTAGAAATTATTGGTTTTATATTAATTTTTTTCAAATAAAAGATTTTCATATTTATTAGCACTACAACTTTACAGCGATAAGATATTTTGTGTCTCAAATAGTTGCGAAGAAATGATGAAAATTGGAAATGTTTCCCTATGTTAAGTACCCTCAAGGTCATTTTAATGAAAAACAAGAGTTGCCATCTTATTTGTAATGATAAACAGTGTCTAGATATAAAATTTAATCAAAATCGTTAGAACGAATTTCGAGAAAATTTACTTTTTCTCTTTTTGTCCTTCAGTAAACTACCCTTAAATTTAGGGTTGGATATATAATTCCATAAACCCCTTGAGGGGACCTTAGGAAAACTCCAGATTCCAAGTTTTAGCCCTATCGGTAAAATATTTTTGGCTCTAGCCTGAGGTAGACAGATGGCATTGCAAAAACAACTTTTTTAGTTTCAGGTGGTCATGAAACACCAACATTTATCAAAATCTTGAGTTCAATTTTTTTTGGCAATCACAATAGTATCTCCAAGGTGCCGAGAGAAATTAAAAAAGAGCTCCGGTCTTTTCTGACATTTGAAAAGTTGTTAGAAAAACAGAGTTTAGAGATTTGTCACCATGTAATTATTTTGTTCTGTCATTTTATGACACTTGAAAAATTGAGGAAACATATTTGCCAAATGGGTGAATAAGGAATTGTTTTTTATAGTCCATCAACTAGTAGAAAAAGGCAAATTTAAAAAGAACAGAATATTAATGAGGTGAATGTCACACCCTCTCTTATAGGGCCCCTAGATGATCAGTCAGACTGTCAGTATTAATAAAGTAATAATTAATAATGACAGTATGAATGAGCATGTAGGGGCAGTACTGACGGACTGATGGATGGACCTACGAAAATACTGATGTGATCCGAATTTTCTGATCCCTTTTATCAGTATCAGTCCATCAGTCTTGCAAGTTGTAGGAGAGACTGACAGTAGTACTGAACCGTGTGCGCGCGCTCGTCAGTATTTCCTTCAGTCTCAGTAGCAAACATAGACTGCCCACGCCTTTTTCTTATCATCCATGTTGTTGCAACTGATAAAAATAATTATACAAAAACTGACCATGTACTGTCAGTCTCATTGTAAATACTGATGCATACTGACAGTCTGATTGATCGTGTGGGGGCCTATTAGGGGTTAGCAGCAAACATAATGTAGTTTGTTATCTCAGTGATGTTTTTATATTTGTTTATTTTTGTGCGCCACATCATACAATCCGTTTGAGATATCTGTATATTTTACACTACTGTGGTGATGAGGAAGTCAGAATTTAGAAAAAATACACCCACATTTTAGTTGAGAGAGAAAGGGGATACACATTTATGTGAAGAAAAAAACTAATTCAGTATACCTGAGCAAGATTTGAACCTTAACCTGTTTATCATCAGCAATATAGTATCTTGTGACTATGATGCCTTAGACCATGCACCCTCCTTTATTTTATCACCACATCTTACTACCTGTTCAGGCTAAACACATATATTATAATTATTCTAATGACGTAAGGATGAGAAAGGAAGTATTTAAGAGGTAATCTACCCAGATGTACGTGGAAGGAGAGTGGAAAATCATTTAGGCAAAACCACCCTCAGTAGACCCGACTGAGATTCTAACCCCAATCTCCCTGTCATCAGCAGTCTAGTCTAACATGAGAGTGATTGATGCCTTAGACCATTTGGCCAGTGAAGCGGGTATCAGTGATGTTGAACATGGAATTAGTTTACAGTGTTTTCTTCACTTGATTCAGTTGTTGGGGTTTGATGAAGAGGATCGAGCTTAGAACAGTTATACAACTGGGCTCTCTTGAATGGCATCATTTATGTGTAAACCAAGTGAATACAATTTAATGGAAGAAGCATGTAACAAATGGATAGAATACTAATAGAAAGCTGCAGATCACGTGACCTAATATATGAATATAAGAAACTAGATCTAGTAACTTTTCTATATGTCAGATAAGGAAAACCATTCTTATGAAAAATGCACTGTTTGTAGTTACTTATGTATAGATCGAGTTTGCTTAAAATCTGTCAAATAACACGACCTGACAAATGAAGTGCATAAATACATCAGTTTTCTTTCTATGGAATAGAACGCAAGCTTAAAAAATAAAAATATTAACAATGATATATATATATACAGATAATATTATCAACCATTGACTCCCTTTTAATTTGTGATGCCATCACTATCTTGACCTTTCTTGGAGAGAAACACTGCAAATCAGGTCAAAGCAAAGGAAAACTTCAATAAGATGAATGACAACTTGTATAATTATTGAACACACCCAAGTTTTCCCGCCATTGGCCACTATCACAACATTTAATATGCCGCCGCCACGGTTGTTCAATTGGGAAATCCTTTCCTATGAACCTTAATATAGGGTCAATGTCATGTGGTCCCCTACACTGGCCTCTACAGTTCCAATTAAAATAAGCTTTGATCAAGGAAAAAACAAATGTTGAGATGAAAAATGTTTCAGATACTTAGTTAATTCTCTAAAGTAGCATATATATATATATATATATATATGTCCATTCGGGCTATACGACTTTGTACTATTCACACAAAGAGGTTAGGTATGAGGAAGGTTGAATTTATAGGAGGTGTGCCCACATCTGCGTTGAGAGAGAGTGGGAAACCAATGAGTGAAAACTACCTTCAATACACCCAACCAAGATCAAACACCAATCTCCTGTCATCGGCCACCTAGTTTATTGCAAGAGTGATGCCTTAGACAATGCAGCCACCAAAGCAGGTAAATAGCATATTAAGGTGGTATGGAAGAGAACGTAAGTTAAATTTCATAATTTTGCAGTTTTTGTTTAAGAAACTTTTTTATTCATACATAAAATATATATAGATATTAATAATATATAATTGTACTATTTTACCTATATAATGTTAATATTAATATTTAATGTATATAATATTTAAATAATATTTAATACATTGAATATTAAATTCTTATTTTTAAATGAATGTATTAATAATTATTATGATAAATATATAATTTATATTTAATTTAAATTATTATATCAACCAAATTTATCATGAACTGTCATTATATAAATTAAAAAAAAAAATGGTGCATGTACTATTACCTGAAATTTTTTACATTCATTACTGTCTTCAGCCTGTGGCCTGTGTCAGTTTTTTATTCAAACCCTATATTCTCCACTACCGGTATGCTAAGCGTGTCGTAGCCCCACTAATATAGCTTTAGTCATAAGTTAAACAAAGTCATGCCGAGAGGAAAAGAAAGTAATATAGATAGCCCATGACACCCCATCATAAATCACATTAATCTGCTTATCATACTTACTACTATAAAATATTATGTTATGGTTAGTAAAACTCGGCACATATTTTTTTTAATCCTTTGGTACTCCTGGAGGTTTAGGAAATATTGACTTAGATAGTACAATCTAAATTTACGATTTTTTACAGTCCAGCCCTGGTGAATAATACATCATGATAATAATTAAACATCAAATGATAAACATGTAAATATATTTTTATATTCATTCCATAATACCTTGTGAAGACTACCTTATTCCGCCTTTGCCTTTAGACCCTTAAACTAGTGAAGTTGCTGATAAGATTTTTTTACATCCATTATAGTTTTCAGCCTGTGGCCTGGGTCAGTTTTATATTCAAGCCATATATTTCCCCCTACCGGCTTGCTATGCCTGTCGTACCTTCATATGCCTTATATTAATCTAACTTAAGACTAGGACAGGCACAACATCCAGTCCCCAGCCGTTAGTCCATCACTGTAAAAGGGTAAAGCCACATTTCACCAATGATACTTTTTTTGGCCATGCCGGGAATCGAAGCCGGTACCCTTAGATCAGTAAACAGACACGCTGCCGAGTGAGCTAAGGTGTAGGATTTCAGATAAGATATATAGTACTAAAAACCTGGGGGATAGTTAGTTATCCACAAAATGAGGAATAAGGGAATTAGAGGTAGTGGTGTGCTTGTAATTCAGTGAAATGGCAGGCAGGCCTTGTTTATAATTTAGTAGTGAGACAATGTGAGCAATAATATTATTATTAAGGCTTTAAGGAGCATCAACCTAAATATTATTTTCACAATTAGAGTCAATGAAGAGAGAAATAAGTTTGTTCAAGTGTTTGCAGTTGACATCAGTGAAACAAATAAAGACAGTAACTAAAAGCACTACTTAAAGGCTAGTAAGGAAATAAGTTTAGAAGCGAGTGCTGAAAAGACTAAGGCCCAATCTTACAATGTCACGTTATTCTATTCGTTAGGGCTTAACATAAGGTTTAGTGATAACAACCACTACTTTTGATTTTACAATGTTTGGTTAGCGCTAATGTCCACGTAAAAGTGCTCATAAAGTTAATGCGAGGTCTACCTTCCGGTTAGCAAACATAACGTCTACATTAACAACGTTAAAGACGCCGCCATATTTTTTTCAGGACAACTGTTATTATTAAAGTTAGGTTACATTTATTTGTATTATGAAATGGGTGATTTATTGTTTGACTATGATGACTTTGAAAATGAGTTTCAAGTTCTCAGGAACCCAAGACTTTAAAGACCGAAGAGATACAGTAATTGGAACGAAAGAATTTCCTAAAATTTTTAACGAGGAAGAATCATTTTACGTTTTCGTTTATACAAAATAAAGTTTTAGAAATTCATGAAGTGATTGAACACCAATTAGAATTGTTTATTTTAAATTGTTTGTTTGTATTTATCTATTAATTCAATTAGCAAAATTTCCTCTTCTTTGCTAAAAAATTAAATTTCGTGTTTAGTATTTTCAACAAACGTTTTAGCAGACAAATAAATATGATAAAAGATAGTAGATAACCTTAAACAGTCTTAATAAATTGGATTTGCTTTGATCGATTTGTTTTCATCACAGTTCCATAGACGTTATAATGACTTGCTTATATTCTCAATGGTAAAATTAAGCAAATCAAAAGCTTTGAAATAAATCTAGTGCTCCGAGAAAGTTATTGATAGGAACTAATGGAAGGCACCTGTTCGTAATTTGACAAGCACATAAAAATAGTATTGTAAAACACAGCGCCAAGTTTAACCATCGGTTAGACTTTACGAACAGTTAAGTTATGAGGACTTTGACGAGACATTGTAAGATTGGCCCTAAGTATGTGATCACACAGAGAACACAGTTTGAGGATGATAATTTAGAGATTACTGCAAACACAAATCATTTGACAGGTTTATATAGTTTAAATATTCAGGAACAATTTTAACTAGCAATAACGATATTAGATTGGAAATTAGGAAAAGAATACAGTTGGGAAATGCATGCTATTACTCGGTCAATAAGTTGTTGACATCTTGCCTGCTTTCAAGGAATGTAAAAGTCAGAATATACAAAACAATAATGTTACTAGTTGTTTTGTATGCGTCTTAAATGTGGTATGCTACCTTGTATGACAAAAACAAATTTAGGATCTTCGAAAACAAGGTTCTTAGGAAGATATTTGGTCCAAAAATGGATGAGTCTATTAGGGAGTGGAGGAAATTACATAATACTGAGTTACATACTCTGTACTCATCACAAGACATTGTTAGGTTAGTCAAGTCTCATAAATTACGGTGGGCAGGACATGCAACGTGAATGGGAGATTCTAGAACCTTGTTTAGGATAATGACTTATAAACCCAATTGGAAGAGACCATTGGGAAGATATAGACACAGATGGGAGAATAACATTAGAGTGGACCTGAAAGAGTAAGGGTGTAATGAGGTGGGCTGGATAGAACTAGCTCTAGAGAGGGATAGGTGGCATACTTTTGTAAGTGTGTCAATGAACTTTTTATTTCCTAATTCCATAGAGTAATTAAGTATATTTCCTAAATTCTACCCTCCTTGTACCTATTACATTAGTGTGAATATACAGATACTTTGGCTGGGTAGCAAGGCACATACAAGATGATTGCATTGGTACCAGTACCAATACAAATCAATCGTAATGAAAAATACTGTCATTTCTTCAAGAATGCAGCTGAGGAAGTGTCAGAATTAGTAAACAAAAAACATGATTTAACTTTTACAACAAAAAAATCACAATTAAGAAAATAATATAATAATTCATCTTTGATTTAGAATTACTTAATTAATTATATTTTAAGAGATAAGAGAGGGATTGCAGCATAAGTAACAGTTCAATTAACTTAGTAAGACACATCTGCCCATTACTTAGAATTATTAACGGAAAGAAAGACAATATTTCTGCTGACATTAAGATAAATCCTTTGTGTGTAGTGGAAATTATTTTAATCAGTGAGTAATGTAAATATTTATTCGTACATGCCTCCATATAAACAGCTTGTATCTTGACACTTGTTCTGGTGATAAAGACTTCATTAGCCACCAACAGACAAGTTAGGCAACACCCGTGCCAGTAAAAAAAAACCACTCATCTGGGTGGTATCTGACCTAACTGTAACATTTAGGTTTGTAGCCTTTTGTGTTTTTTTTGTCATGTTGCAAAACAATTCATCATCATTAGAACAAGGGGCAGCCAATGGGTTCCAAGAGTGTAAAGGGAGATCTAATGGAAATAACACAACTTTTGTAACATGTGAATTGAAGTAGTTTAACCAATTACTACCCGCTTCGTTGGTCACATGGTCTAAGGCGTCACTCTCACTATAGACCGGATTTCCATTGACAGCGAGATTAAGGTTTGGATCCCAGTCGAGTATATTGAGGTTTGTTTTCCCCAAAGATTTTCCACTCTTCCTTCATACAAACGCGGGTATGTTTCTTCTAAATTCAATATTTCTCATAACTATCCCAAATGCATAAATATGTGGATTTTCTCGAATGGGTATTAGGATGTGGTGCTTAAAAATGAATCGGGGTAGAATATACCTTCCTTTTAATTCCATACTACTAGGTTTATGATAAAAAAAAAATTTTTTTAAACCATCCAAGAGAACAGTTTTGAACAAAAATTAATATTGCAAACATTATTTTTTTCCTATTATAAAATAATTTTTCTCTTAAAAGTGGGCAATGAGGTGGAGGACAATGTATCCTCGACCCCCTTACTCACCCATTTCCTTCTTTGAGCCACCCCTGACCATAATGCAGAACATCATTCCACCATCTAGAGAAAAGTAGAGTCCAAAAGAGATGCATCCTACACTCTCAAATACAGCCAAGACGAGGAGCCTGATATCAGTGGAGAGACGTTCTACCAACTGATATAAGGTATAAATGGTGTAATTTTTTATTCATTTAGTCAAATAACAGTTCAAAGGTTGAACAAATAACTCCTGGACACAGGAATTGAACCTGAAACCTTTGACTTAACATGGTAATGCTCTTCCACTGAGCTAACCAGGATTTGTATCGAGTTAAGGATCATTCATCTATCATAGTTTAAGGTATAGGTTGTGATGGATGTGTAAAATCGTCAGATAATTAGAACTTTCAGGAACCAAATCACTGACTCTGGGCCTGCATTTATGCTGCAGCTTGTACAATTAACTTAATAATTTCAGGCAATATAATAATATACAACAGTGTAATGTGAACTTTTAACCTAAGAACTAACATAATATACATTAGTAAAATGTAAAATCCAACACCTTAGCTCAGTCAAGCATGTCTATCTATTGAGCTAAGGGTCCAGAGTTTGATTCCCGGCATGACCAAAAAATGTATCATTGGTGAAATGTGAGTTCCTTCAAGGTGATGAAATAACGGCGGGTACTGGATGTTGTGCCTGTCCTAGTCTTAAGTTAGATTATAAGACATATGAAGCTATGACAGGCCTAGCAAGCCGATAGTGGAAAATATATGGCTTGAATACAAAACTGCCACAGGCTGGAAACAGTTATGGATGTAAAGTAAGTAAAATGTAAAATTGTTGATTTTGGACTTTACACAACATACAATGGTACAATGTGAACTTGTTAGTTAAAACTTAAAATAATAAAACATATATGCCAGTTCTCAGAGGACAACATTTTACTCTTGGTAATTTTTGGTATATTTTAAGTTATTGTATCCGTAGCTGTATTCATATTTATTACTACTTACAAAGAAGGTACAAGCACTAAACAGTAGTAATAAAAATATACGTGTATTTTAATTTCTAGCTTTAACAAAAACATTTTAATGTGAATGATTTAAAGGAAATGTCACAGCATTTGCCTGGTGAGAGAATAGTAAAAGACGATTTGAAAAATAATTTCCCCAGCTACCTGGGCCAGAATTTGCCAAGCTGTTTATTTAATCAAAGAAAATAGAAATAGAAGAGTGATTAAATAAAGTATCAAATTTGTCTGAAGATAGAATGGAAAACAAGAATGTACAGAAATGATCTTAAATTCAGCCGGTTTGAAATGAACCATGGCTTCTCAAATCAGTCAAGAGGGAAAATGATGGCACAATCCCGTCATCAAAATAAATTAGTAAATCCAATTTGGTTGAACAAATACTCATCATAAAACTGAAACAAACAAAAATGAATATCTCCCTATTCAGTTATGATGGGAGCTCATCCCACAAAAAATAAATAGAAAGATTTTAATGCTGATCTAAACTTTTGTTTTGCGAGAAATAAAAAACTCTCACATAAAATTATGGTTTGATCTGAAGTTCATCATAGAGTAAATGAGGTTGATAAAGTTATAAGGTCTAAGTGAAGAAGTATGAATGAAAAAAAAAATCTTTTTTGTTTTTTTATCCCAAGATTATGATAAGAATGTTCTAGATGGAGCCATGCTGGCTGGTATAATGAAATACAAGGCTTAGCCATAAAAAGATGAACAAGACTGCCTTCACTAGTATTTTCTGTAAGTGTGAAAAAAGAATGATAAAGAGGAAGAAGTGGAGAGGAAAATATAAAGTGGAGGGGTTAATCGGTGACTCTTCGTAGGTCATACTTCTGAAATTCCATATAAAAGGTTCCTACAACATTTCCTCAGTAACATTCTGGCACGTCTAATTTAAAGAGTAAATATTTTAAATGTTTTATTTGAACATACTTAAAAAAAACTTTATTAGGTGCTTTGTAATCAATTATATACAAACAATTAATAGTAATAATTTGTATTAAATTAGTATTATTTAACAATTGCACAAATAAGTAAAATCAAATAAAAACACAGTATTCAAAAACGGCATCAAAACAGTATTTGCACTATCGAGTTAACAAATATCTTGGTAGAAAGAAACACCACAGGAAGAAAAAAACAACTCGCTTTGTATGAACTATTTGATAACTTAATTAATATTTCATTGAAAAATAAAATCAGAAAATTAAAAACCAACTTTACTGTAAGAAGATTGACAACCCGGCCCAAAGTACCTGATTTATTTGCTTTAGCAACAAAATACGGTGAGTACACAGCAAATTAACTTTTACATACTTAAACATATTAAACTTTTTATCTCTATATCACTTATGCTAATTGCCTAAATGATATTTCCATGGCTTAGGCAGTAACGCTTTAACGCATACATTTGAAACACTTCATTGTTGTGGTATGAAAACAATGATATCCAGTAAATTTAGTATAAATTTTTCTGAAAGTTTAACATAAAAGAGTTACTATATCTAGTCACATGAATGTATATACTGGGATGTATGTTCTATATCTGTCACTTTCAATAACTAGTGTGAATTAAAACAGCCAGCAGGTACCGTAACTCTCCCCAAATTTGGCTGTTTTCCGATTGTTATTAATATTTTTGTAAGGTTAAAGTTGCATATTGAGTATTCTAAAATCATTTACTATAGCCAGTAGAGCACAAAATATATTTATATTTTCATTAAGCCATGGTATTTAAATATTTCCCAAAATATTAAATATTTTCCACTTAAGAATAACTAAAGTAAATTGGTTCATGTTGGTTGCTTCCTATTAGACCAAATAATATTAACTCTTTTGTTATTATATCAAGTGAAAATGTTTGAGAGCTTAAAGTTTTACAATATATTTTAAATAAATACCACAAAACATATAGCAACTTTTAAATTTTAACTCAAATATTTATAATAGTAGTACTACTTTTACTCAGATAATCATTGAGGTAAAATACTAAACAACAAATTACCGAAGACTGTACAAAAACATCAACCTTCAGAGGTAGCAAATTTCCAAAAATTTGCAAACATTCGCCCGGCCCAAAACATTATGTGTTAAATATTGACTATAGCCATTAATTAACATATAAGAAGATATTCACCTTTTACAAACAAGGCTCGCTTTCCCATAGAAAAGGTAGGATTATTTCAGTGCTTAGTATCATTTTTCAATTCTAAAATCAGGGGAAAAAAAGATTACTTAAATGATGAAAGAGATTGTGATCCTGTTTTTAAGCTGGGATCTCAGAATGAACCTTGTTTGAAATCCTGATGGAGTGTACTGAGGTGAAATTTTTGAGATGAAGGTTTTCCACTTGGTTTTTTAAGTAAATGCTGAAGATTTTTCCGCTCAACTACCCTTAGTTATAAGTTATTAATCCTTGCGAGAGTCACAAGGATGAAAAATTTCCCAGGCAATTTAAGGAACTAGACCTAGGCCTTTAAGCTTAGTCGATACAAATAATTTAACAGAAGAATTACAGAATTAGATCGTGCAATTTATCTTTGAGAAATGTCATTTGTGGGAAACACCATTCTTTAGATTTGACAATACTAATTCTCTCCATTCAATAGAAAAATTAGCCACTACTAATGTGTCAAAATGTCAATCGAAGTTCTTGGTCACCTGGTTTTATAACAATTCGTGGCTACATACATTATGTAATTGTGTCCTGTTACATCAATGGCGCTAGGGCTGGTTATAATTATTATGTTGTTCTAAGTCATATGGTGGTGCAGATATACTCGCTTTGCTCGTTGAGGGCTACGCCACTAAACCCCCAGTGAGTTTTATTTGCGACTGGATGCAAGCTAATGTGATTTCAGCATTGTTGTGAACATAACAACTTAAAGTTAGCGGTATTGTATTGTATTTTTCACACATTATTTTAGTTTCTCCATACTTATATGGCAGCTAGAAACATCAAATTTGGCACGCATATGGCAATTGTATGTGCCAATATGCCTGCCAAATTTTATGATTATAGCTCTCTCATAAGTGTGTCAGAAAATTAAAAAATGTGCAAAATTTACCTAAAATCAAAAAATCTAGCTCTATCTAAGGTATAACCAATGGAGATACGACAAAAAGTAATAGGACTAAACTTATGGATCTCGCCAAATCCGTAGCTGCTGGTGCAATCCGTTTTTTGATAGATTTTACCGTTTAGCCACAAGAGACCTCCAAAGAAAGGTCCGCACCAACTTTAAAGTTGCTCCGCCATTTTTAATTTTTTCGGGGGTTAAAAATTAAAATTTTTAACTTTATGGAATTTTCTCGTCGGTTACAGGCTAGAAGCTATAAGTTGGTCAAATTTCAAGTTTCTAGCTCATCTGGAAGTGTGTAAACATTATGTTAGTGAGTGAGTGAGTCAGCCATGTGGCTTTATAGTAGTATAATGTATAAAGAGAACAACCATCATATCAAAGGCGAACTCAAAAATCTACTTGAAAAAGAGGAGGCAAATAAATTGAAGCTTTTTATTAATTATATTTTGTTCTGATTGGGGGGCATTAAAGTATTACGTAAGCACTTCCAACTTTGCTTATTTTTGCTGACAACAGTGAAGAGGGTGTCAGAACAATGCTTACATAAGATAGAGAGAGACAGGTAAGAATGGCAGAGTGACCCAGCCACCCCAAATAGACACATAATAATTAAAAGTATTGAGACGTGGATTCAAGGACCTTGGTCATCAAATTAAAAGTTGTTTAGAGTTATTTATAGTTATAATAATTTCTTTGATTTCATAATTGCATGTCCTCAATTTCAGATCTATACATTTTTTATTTCTGATCAATACATCTCTGATTTAAGATAGGTATATATGTTCTTGATTAAGTAGGTATATATTTTATTTAAAATATATATATTAATATAACATAAGCAGGACAGGAGGTGGGGGTACAGGGGCTGTTCAGGCGTTTGTTTATTTTTGCTTACAGAGGGGTAAAAGAGTTCCAAAATGGCCAAAAAGGGTACTTAGGTAATACTTGAACGCCCCCTTGGAACTTTTGGGGGCATTTTTAATGTGTGTAGCGGTGTGCCCTGTAGAACCTTTTGTTAATCTAGTTTAAAAGTACATTTTCATATTAATCTTTCGATGTAGATTCTTAGAGTATTAAAAAGCTGAGAGTAAAATTACACTTCATTTTTCTTTTCTATGTCACACCTTTGTGACTTTTAGGTTGTCTTTTTTTATAGACAGGGAAAGTGATATATCTACAATTTTACTAAAACACTCTTAAAATATGTATTTATATATCAAGTCAAATTATCTACAGCTTTTACTTTTGATAGATATTATCAATACCTATAAATAACACAAATAATAAAGTAAAATGTTATCAATATTGGTTGTAAAGAAATATGTTTGAATTTTCTAAACTGTTCTTCCAACCAAAATCAGGGTATAGCTTGAGCATTCACTTCCCACATCATAGCTACACATTTTGAGTGTGATTTTAGGATATTTAATTAATAAAATATCTTACGTATCCATAATTACATATTCATCATAAACATAGGCATTGGACTTAAGAGAGATCAGGAAAGTGGAGGCCATGGGAAATAAGTGTTTAAGGAGCATGCTAGCTGTCACAAAGAGAAACAGGATTAGGAATGAAGTTGTCTGGGCAAGAGTTGAGGTACAGGGAGTACATGAGATTAGTAGAGGAAGCAAGGGTAATATGGCATGGTCAATGGTCATTTAATGAGGAATGAAAAGGAAATAATCCTAGGGAATATGTTGGAGATAAAGTATGCAAAAAAAAATACAGGAAAAGAGATCAATAAAGATATGGGAGAAGCAGATAGCAGCAAGTGTGAGTGTGAGAGGAGAATAATGGAAGTAAAGAAAGAAAGAAAGACTGGTGGAAGGAAAGAGGAAGATGGAGGCATTTTACTAAAACTAATCTGCCCATAGGCTGGACACGATTTATGATTATGACTTACTTAAATAATCAATGGCCTGCTTTCTTGAAACAAACAAATCAACAGTGATCCCTCAATTAAAATATAAAGCTCATGTTTTGCTTATATGTAGACCTTTAATTTCATGAATAAAATATTTTAGATATTATTTGTGGCATTGTAAATCTATATTAATAAAATGAGGAGTTTGTTTGGCTGTCTGTCATGAGAATTGCACGATATCTACCCCACATAGAGGGCTTAACTTTTAAATATTTTATTAGTTGTTTTACTTTACTAAAAACTGGGTTGGAGGAAATAAAATGAAGAGATTTTATTCTGTGTGTTTGAAGCAAAGTGTTGACCAAAGTAACTCCACAGTTATTTGTACAGCCACACCAAACAACACAAGATACTCCTACTAGTTTGTTATAAAACAAACAATGTACAACCATCTCCTGTTAAGAATGTAATATACAGGCAAGACATTTTGCTAACATCGATAAAAAATCTCTTACATTTGTTTTTTATATTTGTTTTAGTGTTTTGCTGAAGAATTAGTAACACTACACAAATAAAAACAAAAGCCTTTCTTCTATCACTGCTATTTCAACAAATATTCTGACACTATATTATTATTTCTTACAGTTCATCGGCATCTGTGAGTAATTTTCCACAGATTATAACCATAATTTATTACAATGCTGAATCAAAAGGAATGGCAGTTTGCCAGAGAATTAATATTTTACAATAATTGCTGTTCTGTGCAATGAAAATTGCGCATAATAAATACAGAGATTAATTTTTTAGATACCCAGAGTACACAGTGTTCTGATACAAATAGTTCTGAAATTGAGGAGATTTAGCACCGTGTCTTACCATATGTTCGGGTTATAAGCTTAAGTACTAATTATGCTAATGGGTTAGGAATAGGGAAGGTTGAATTTAGAGGAAGTGAACCCACATTTGCGTGGAGGGAGAGTGGAAAACCATTTAGGAAAAACACCCCCAGTTCACCCGACTGAGATTCGAACCTCGGTCTCCCCGTCCTCAGCAGTCTAGCTCAACGTTAAACTAGTGCATTAGTTAGCTATCTATGCCTCCGAGGTGGATGAAGACATTTAGTTCTGAAATAGAAGACATATCCATATATCTTAGATAAAATATGTACACACCTACTGAATCAAGGACATATTAACAAAAATCAAAGATGTGTTGATATGAAATCAAAAATGTATATCTCTGAAATTGAAGACATGCAATTATGAAAGTGAATGCCTAATATCAGTTACTTAATCAGGAATGTACGGTTATTTAATCAAAGGTGTATAGTTATGAAACTGAGAATTCATAGTTACGAAATCATAGACCTATAGCTTTGAAATCTAAGATGTGTAGTTCTGATAGTAATAATGTCTAGTTCCAAAATCAAAGATGTGTGATTATAAAATCATAAATAAAGTATATATATAGCCTGCTTCAGCCTAAGGCATCGCAGTAGACTAGACTACCAATGAGGGAGTAGATCTAGGTTTGAATTTAGGTAGAGTTGTAATGTGGGTGGTTTTACAAAATGGATACTCCACTATCCTTTCACATATCTGTGATTATATTTCTTTCTAAATTCAACCTTCCTCATCCCTAACACATTATCGTAATTAATACACATGTGTGTAACCCAAGTGGGTAGTGAAATGCGGTAAAAAAAGCATTTATGCTTTAAATCAAGATTATATTGCTTATTTTTAAATTAATGGTTATAAAATATAGGATAAATAGTTTTTAAATCATGGATGTATGGCTCTAAAATCATGGATATATATAGTTCTTAAATCGATGATAAATATTTTATAGTTCCTAAATTGAAAATGTATGTTTCTGAAATCATGGGTGTATAGTTCTGAAATTAAGAATGTATAGTTTAAAATTAAGCATATATAGTTCTGAAATCTAATGTGTATGGTTTTTAAATAAGGATTAATAGTTCTTAAATTGAGAATATGCAATTCTTAAAATGAAAGGTAATTCTTATATTGAGGGTGTATAGTTTTTAAATCAAGGATGTAGAGTTCTAAAGTCAAATATGTACAGTTCTAAAATTAAGGATGTAAAGTTTTTAAGTCAAGAATATAGATCAGACCACCCAAAATGTAACATTTATATTCACAAAATGGTGGAATTAAAAATCCAATGTCAAGGTTATTTTCTCAGATCAGGCTTAAGGGGGCTCGAGCATCCCTGCCGTAGTTTGAGGATGCCCCGACATCTACGCAGATCCGAAGAGAAAATAAAATGGAGGAGGGATTGGGGCTATAACCAGTTAAACATTTTGTGCAAAGAAAATATCAGGTGATCAGAAATAGTCTCTATATCAATCACCAAATGTATTTATTTCATAAGATTGGACTATCTTTCATGGAATGGAAGTGAGATATCTTCACGCTCTGAAAATATTAGTCTTTGGTCAGTAGGATTAACTCCTTACTTCTATTTCAGTGCCAGAATTTCTTCGTAAAATTATTGTTTACAAATATTAATGACCAAGTTAACAAATACCATTAAAAACCTCCCAAAAAATTTACTAGGTGTATATAATGGGAAAAAAAAAATTCCTCCTCCGGTTGCGGGGACCTACCCCCCAAGCCCCCATTGAGGGCCCCCTCCCCCCCACTTCGCAATCCTGTGTACACTACTGATATTAATAGCTAGATTAACACAAGACCTACAGAAGAGATTCGACATTATAAAGCACACCTATACTCGGATTCAGGAAGATATATTTTTCAAGGTCATTTCAGTGTTGCCTATTGTTACGCTATGTAATGTGCCCTCATCTCTCTGTTTCTCGCACTCTGCGACAAGCTGACAACGTTGAGCTATAAATGTGGGCATGAGGGGAGAGGGGATTTTATCCCCATTATAACCTTGAAACACACAAACAAATGACGACTAGTATAATATATATACTTAATAAATCCAGAGTACTAAGAAATTTCAAAAAATACATATTTATTAAGCATATACCAAAAGTTATTTTAGGAACCACCCAAGAATGAATCATCATGCTCCCATAAAGTTGTAACCAACCTACTCAGTTAAAATGAAAGGACTCACTAAGAGTGCTGCTTACTTGAAAGAACACATCCTCCCTGCATAATATTTCTTATGAGAATGGTAGTGTTGAAGCAACAACTCAAACAATCCTCAATAATCTTAGATTTTCTGTTATAATACTACTAAATAAATTATTTTACTTGTTACATAATTTTTTGGGGTTAAACCTTTTAATTTTAATGTAAATTTAATGGCATTATAAGATGTTTTAGGTTACAACATAACCTTTATTCTTATATTTTTATATTTTACTCAAATACAAAATTGTTTATTTTTCTAAAATGACACATTTTCTAATCATTAATTAAAAACTTTTAATCAAATACCTCAAGAAGCAAAGGATTTTTATCAAAATAAGGATATATTTTATAATTTTTTCATAAATTTCTTTCATTTCAAAGCTTCAATATTTCAAGTAAAATGTAATTGAAAACGAGCTAGTTTCAAATTTGTGTGACTTCCTTTTAAAATTATAGAATTTAAAATGAAAGATTTTTGATTCTACGCGGGGATAAGTTGTCATCTTTTACTACCATTATGGCATGAAAAACCACTTATCAAAAATTGCAAGACTTCTAGACATTTCAGCCTTTGGTATGAAGCCCTGTTAGTAACCTAATGTAGGTAATATTGAACAACAAGTAATTAGATTTATAGAGTAAGCAGAGTTATAAACCATTTAATTCACTTTAAACGTCATATTGAAGAGGATTTAAAAACAAGTTTATGTTTAAAACCCACCTCAATCTTGTTTTAAATTATCTTGAATATCGTAGGCCTAAATGACTTTTTTTTTTTGTGATCAAGATTTTAAAGTTTGTACATTCAATAACTGTTCAACCCTAGTTTAAATGAAAGGTGATTCAGTAAGAGTGCATCTGAGTGCACTATCAGTGTGAAGTGAGATTCTAATAGACATTAGATTATAGATTATGTTGAGAGGGCGGCCCAAATGAAAATATTAACTAACTAGCACCATCAAAAATATTGGCATTGCAACAACCCCTAGATTGCTTATCTTTGTAAAAATTACCTTTTATGGGGAAGTAAGATTTATGACAGACATGTTTAAAATACTTTGCATACTTCCCAATTGATTTAAATAAACTCAAGATAAAAACAACTTTTTATGAAAAGATAATTATTACACTTAATTCCTCGAAAAGTTTGTAATCCTGAATTAGGTTGGTAGGAATGATCATAAACAATGTTTTTAATTGCATTATATATTTCAGGCTGCCAGTGGTCATCCCCCCCCCTAAAAAAAGGGACTAGTCAAAAAAAGTATCATTGTTAAATAAATGAGAAATAAAGTCATTTTCTATTTCAATCCCTTTCCTGAAGTAGTTAGGATTTTTTTTTTCTGGTATTGGTAGCACTGCCTATACTAGTTGTAATAAATTAGGTGACCAGGAAAAAAAGTAAAACGATCATGGACATATTCGTGTTTATTTTAAAGCCTGCAAGCTTCAGATTCACCCCTCAATTCTTCTCTCTACCTTCCCTCTCAGCTACCACTGCATCCACATGCAGAACCAACAAATTTTCAACTCTGACTCTCATAAAAACCAAACAGTGGTGTCTACTTGAAGTGAAAAGTGATTTACGGTGTGTTCTGTCAATCCTCAAACCCAATATTCAAGAACTGATTAAAACAAAACAGTGACAACCATCACACTATTTTTTAGTAATCTTTTTGTTGCAATATTATTCTGATTATGCTGCCAGTGTTACAGTGATCTTTGTATAAAATAAAGAAGTGACTATAAACTATTTTTACTTTCTCTCGACACCTCGGAGAAAATAGTGTGATCGTCAAAAAATTTGAACTCAGATTTTGATAAATGTCGACATTTCATGACCCCCTGAAACCAAAAGAGTTGTTTTCGCAATGCAGTCTGTCTGTACTTCTGACTAGAGCCGAAACTATTTTATGGAGTGGGCTATAACTTGGTATTTGGGGTGTTTATAAGGTCCCCCTAAAGAGTTTTTAGAATTAGATGTCAAACCCTAAATTTAAGGTTAGTTTACTGATGGTCAAAAAGAGAGAAAATCAATTTTCTCCAAATACACTTTAACGATTTTAATTAAATGTTATATCTAGACACTATTTATTATTATGAATAGGATGGCAGTTCTCATTTTCTCATAAAAATGATTTCGAGGGTACCTTACATGAGGGAAATTTTCCAATTTTCACTATTTCTCCCCAACTATTTGAGATATCAAATAGCTTACCATTGTAAAGGTATAGTACTATTAAAGATATTAATTTTTTATTTGAAATATATTTTTATAAAACCAATAATTTCTAAGTTATAAGTAAATTCCGTATAACCCAAACGGGTAGTAAGACTCAGTGATAATAATATATGTAAATATATGTATTGTTTAATACCGATCTTAGAAAATTAATTTGATTCTTACTCTCGTTGGTGAAAAAATATGTTTCTTTTTTTCAATTTTTTTGTAACAGTGTTCCTAGTTCCTAATGCCAGAGAGTAGGTAACAATATATGTTATTTCATTTATGATCTTTGGTGTAGAGTTTTTAAAACAATGTATAATTCTATTATTTCCTTTCACAAATCTTATGAGTTCTTAGTAAATGTCTATTTTAAGATAAAATCTAGAGAAAGTCTGTCTGTAAGCTGAACAGTACAGTTTTTTATTTTTATTAAGATTTCTTTTATAACCATACCAAAAAATAAGGTAGTAGGAGGTGACTTAGAGTGAGTGGTTTAGTCTTAATTTTGTTTTCCCCTGACATTTTGTGGGTACACCCCTATATCTTATTATTCATAAGGTATATAATATTTAAAGTATGTAATTTTTCATTTTAAAATTGGTATCAATTTGAACCTAGGATATCACAATCTATAATGATGATTTATGTCAGTTCTGATAAGAGAGATATTTTTATACTCATTTTCAAATTTAAATATTTAATTTTTTTAATTTTAATGATAATTTTTTTTTATAATAAGTGCCCACAAACGAAAACCAAATTATATTTTTAAATGCAACACTATATTTATATGACAAACAATATTTAATGAATATTCGGTTATATTTGGAGGATTATTATTTTGAAGGATTCTTATATATTAGTTCAGCCGGTAGCATGTCTACCTACTGAGTTAAGGGTACCGAGTTTGATTTCCAGAGTGGCTAAAAAGCATCATTGGTGAAATGTGGGTTTCACCTTTCATAGTGATGAATCGGCAGCTGGGGGCTGGGTGTTGTGTTTGTTCTAGATTTAAGTTAGTCAATAAGTTTTGTGCTAGTATAATCACAATCATTTGGTTCAAAAAGTTCCCAGTAAATACCCCAAATAAAAGTAATAATAATAATAATAATAAAAATAATAATAATAATAAAAATAATAATAATAAATTAATTAATTAATAATAATAATATAATATAATTATAATTATAATAATATTAATTAATAATAATAATTATTATTATTATTATTCAAGAAAATGTAAAATAAACAGTCAATAAGCCATAATTAATATAAATGTAAGTGAAAAGTATAAGTTTTTGCAGGAATAATGATGATATGGTATCATAATAACCACTTCCAGAGTCGCAGCCAGAAATTTCCTTGGGGTTGGAGGGGGAGGGGTTTATCAATCAAGGTTTGTGTGCAGAATTAAATGTTGGTGGATAGGGGAGGGGGGGAGGGGGTAGAGCTTCATAACCGCTGGAGGCAAAAACAATTTATGACTATTAAGTGCCTCGAGATGCTATTTAAAATCTTTTTATGGCAACTAAGGGCAGTGATTTCAATAATGGAAGTAACCTTAGTTTGGATTCAATGTGTCAACACTATTTTTCCAGTACTTTTTCCAATTTGTAGCTTTCTGGGCACTTTTAACATGTATAATGATAGGCTTACCATAAAAATTTTCTCACAAACCAGAAAACTTTTAGTGTTTCCCTCGAAGAGAAGAATCAGTGGTGGTGGAACCCTATTTGTCTGAGGGAATTAGAAAAATAAAAATTTTTGCCCACCAATCCAAAGAGGAGTCCAAGCATTCCTTCCAGGAAAAGGTAACAAGAAAAATGAATCCAAATAGAAGCTATGTGGAGGTATCTTTCCTTTGAAAATTTTGAAAATCTAGACGAGTCTAGAAGCTTTTTGGACTAGTTTTTGTCTAATCTTCCCCCCAAAATATTTAGGAAAAACATATGCTCTAAGAGCTATTTGGAATGTTCTTTGCCTGAAGAGTTTTTGAAAATTACATGTCCCTAAGAGCCATTTTGGTATGGTCCAAGTCTGGTAAATTTTTGAAAATTAGATTAATCTACAAAATATTTGGAATGGTACTTTGCTGGCAAATTTTTAAATTTTTTAAAATTTAAGATCCTAAGTGGAAAAAGGAGGGGGTAACTGTCCTATGTCCCCTCCCTCCACTCTCCACCTGTTTTAAACGGTTATTTTAAAGATTAAGGTTTTAAATTTTTAACACTCAAGATATCTGGCTTTCTGTGAAACAAATTTGTGGATATGTATCCTATGTTTCAAAAAATTACATAAAGCAAAGCAAATTTTACACCATTTTTGATTAGTTTCAAGGTGACTAAGTTTTGTTTTGTAGGAAAATTCATAGGAATGTGCCCAAGAATTGTATTGAAGCTTAAACAAAAGCTTTGCCTAAGAAACCATCTAGCCCACCTGATACATTTGTTCAGTGGTAGAAGTTTTAAACGAAACCAAAAGGAAATGTAAAGGGAACTTGACCCGGAATTGATATAAGATGCTTGGGTGAACTGCATGCTTGAATGCAAGACTGTGGAGGTTCGTACAATTTACAAAGTACAATCAAAACTGCAGACAACCTTGATTAAGAAATATCCACTCAATATTCAAAATGAACCAGAATAGTGAACATGTTAGCTATCAAGAGATAAATTTAAATAGAGAGATCATAAACAAGGGAATAATAATAATAATAATAATAATAATAATAATAATAATAATAATAATAATAATAATAATAATAATAATAATAATAATAATAAAAATATCACTTTAGATAAACACTTCCTAATTACATGAAAATTACTAATTGTATTCATATAGCTTTCCTGATATTATTGTATGGCTTTTTATTTTGTTTATATTATGATATTTAATGTAAACTTTCTTAATAAAGGACTGTATGATTATATTAGCACATGACTTACAAAATAAATCTAGGACAGCACATTGCTATAAATCAACCATAAAGATGAAAAATGTGATATATTCATAATATATAATTATAAAAGAATCGTGCAAAAAAATACTAGCTTCTTTTAGACATTACTAGAGATCAAAACCAGGTTCCTTAAATCCACGTACGGCCTTATATTCTACTTCTTACCGCTCCAGAGAACAATAGAAATTTAATGTAGCAATTTAAAAAAAAAATGCTTTCAATTATATATTATTTAAACATATAAGTATTTAACTTAAAGGTGTACATTATTAATATTTCTACAGCCACTTAACTAAGTGGGCATATCGTATAAATATGGAACTTTACATAGTATATGTTAATTAGTGAATGTATGGATGCTATTATAGCGGGATTCCAATGTGACAAAATAGTCATTGAGGACCTTAAAAAAATGTGGGTGTAGTAATATATAAATGATTGACTTTATAGGAAAAGTGAGTCCGGTTTTGTTAACAGAAGGAATTATATGTGAATAGCATGTCAAAACAGGTCTATCAAGTAGCACTAGCAAGTAAAAGATTTTTTTTAGCATTGCGTCTTACTACCCGTTTGGGCTATATGCTTATGTACTGATCACGCTAATGATTTTAGAGATTAGGAAGGTTATTTTTAGAGGAGGTGTACCCACATTTGTGTGGAGGGAGAGTGATGAACCATATTGGAAAAAACCCCTTCAGTATACCTGACTGAGATGTGAACTTTGGTCCCCCCCGTCCCCCTCATCGGTAGTCTAGTCTAGCTTAGTCTAGTCTATTGTGCGAGTAGCGCCTTACACCATGCAGCCACCGAAGTGAAGTGGGTGGTAATAGATTAAAATAAGATATATCAGAAGAATAGTTGGAGTTCAAGATATTGACTAAATATCTCTGCGAAACTTTGCTTCAAACCTCGCTTATAATGTGTGAAAGCAGGTAAGGTTTGAGTGGGTCAAAGGTCAGTAAACTATACCTCAGTTTTATCTTCTGTGGTGCTGACTGACAGCTCACAGCTGACTTCTGACGGCTTTGAAAAGCTACCAGACCAAATTATGTATCCCTACGCCAAACCATATGATCTGCAAAAAACATGTATTTAGCAGTTGTCACTTCTGACAGTCAAAATTTAAGTATATACCTAAATGTTGACTGTCAGAAGTCAACTGTGAACTGTCAGTCAGCACCAAATAAGCTGTAACCTGGGTGTACAATTCCAAGATCTAATAGTCCATATTAGTTTTAATAGCATTGTATGGTAACATTGCTCACCTCCATCTGTGCCCTTGGTAAAGAAGGCTTGCACAATGGCAGTCTTGGCTGTGTAGCTGCTAGCATTGGCCAGGTCGGCACAAAGACGTCGAAATTCACGGAACGAGTTGTCTTTGTGGTTTTTGTAATTCAGGCTCCCTGAAGAGTTACTTGGAATCACAGAAGAATTTTCCATATCGTCATTTGTTTTCTTAGTCTTCTTCTTCTTCTTCTGTGTCGGGGTGGCCGCCAAGGTGTCTTTTTTCTCTTTGTTCTCTTTCTTCTGTGTTGTTGGTCCTGGTAAATAGATCACTATCATTTTCTGGAACTACATGCTCTGCCCTACTCAAACAAAAAATCCTCTATTTCAAATGGCATGTTAATTATAATGAATGAAATATGGATTTGTTATGATGCAGATAAAATAACATATCAAATTGTAGTAACTTCACAATTCATGAACATTCTGGTGCTAAGATTATTAACAATATATGCTTACAATTATATTCCTTCAGCATAAAGATCTCAAAATCTACTTAAATAATTTTGGACATTTAACCAGGATTTTTCTTTTTCTTTTTTTCTTTTTCTTTTTTTCTTTTACTTGTGAAATAACACTTTCCAGTTGAAATTATTGTCCAGTGACAGATTGAATGTATGGACAGGGTGCTTTATTCTTAGAGTCAAGGTTTAGTAACAAATTGTAGCACTGAAGTTGGTTAGCAATCATTCTCCCTTTCCCCTTAAATTAGGACAAATAAATTTGTAAGCAACAGGTGTGTAGCATCAGGGTGGACTATGAGACTAGATTTCCCCAAACCTTTTATTGAAAATACCAAAGATTTATAAACTATTGTAGGTTTAAAAACAACTCCTGAAGTAATAAAACTTACATAATTGCTTCTTGAATAGAGAAAATATTATTTATTTATTTAATTATTTATTAACCTATTAAGACTCACTCCACTTTGTAGCACTTTTTTTTCTTGTTGTTATCACTCCTTTCAGATTCCCGCCCTTCTATAACCTACTCCAGGGGAACCCCTAATTACCTCAAGAAGAAGCTAGTCTCGATAAAGTTGTCAAATTGTATATGTGTTTAGATGACGGGATAACATTATAATAAATTGGTATTACTCGTAATATTATGCATATAAACAAAATATTATATCATAAACAATACTAAACTAAATATCTTCAACTTCCAAA
Source organism: Timema genevievae (assembly GCA_902155825.1). Taxonomy (NCBI): domain Eukaryota; kingdom Metazoa; phylum Arthropoda; class Insecta; order Phasmatodea; family Timematidae; genus Timema; species Timema genevievae. The sequence continues at coordinate 179,935 of CABFWO010000751.1, forward strand.
TGTAGTTTTACTAAATTTATATACAATGTTCTGTGAAAGTTTTGATCATTTTTTTATGTTTGGCAACGTTGTGAATTTAATTTTTGTCAAGGGGTGTGGCACAAAGAGTGCTTGGGAAAGTTTTGTTGGAAAAAGACGTGGCTGGGGGAGACAGGAGAGGGGAAGGGGTTGTTTGTATTTGGCCAATGTTTCTGCTCTACTACCTGACTTAAAAACATTTACCCACATATATCAGCCTGGGCCTCAGAAAAGATAGTTGAGGTGCTGTTTTTGATGAATATCATCCCCATCTGTAACATTTTGATTCGAATTTCTATTAAAATCTAATCGAAGTAAAAATGAGGTGGAGGTGCATTAAATTCCGTGCAGTCTCTAGTGCTAAAACTTGTGTGATAAAAACTTTTTTTTATCTCGTGAATACTAAATTGTTGACACTTCCGAAAATTAAACTAAATTGTTTTCGAGGTGGTTGTATGTATTAGTCTGAAAATATAATGATTAACTGTATAGATGGGTTAAAAAATAGCCATTGTAATTAAGATATCGTGTAAATAATTAATTTAATTTAATCTGCTGAAGAGTCTCAATCAAGTATCCCATTGTTTGAACAGACTCATTTTAAGTGAAAAAGATATCATCAGTCTTTAAACAGAGCCAATTAACAAGATTATAAAAAATTTTGTATGTTTGCCCCTACAAATAACCTGTGAAGCATTTCTAACACAAACTAACATTGTTATCTATAAGCTAATGAAACAAAGTAATCAATCACTCATATGAGGCATCAGAATAACAATTAAATTAAGTTATGGTCTGATAACTAAGCAGGTGTACACTCACACAGTCAAATTTCTGATCACCCCATTTATACAGCAGCAATGTGCATCACAAGCCATTTTACATAAGTAACTTTGAGTAATAATTACACAATTTGTGAGGAATTCTAGGACTTTATTTTGGAGAAGAAAGTAAACTTTAATGAATTTTCTAATGACTATGTTTCACTTTAGTTACATTGAGCCTTTTATATAAATACATTTTAAATTTAAATTAATTAAAAAACCTGCTTCGGTGGATGTATAGTCTAAGGCGTCACTCTCCTGCTAGACTATACTGCAATGACAGGGAGATTGGGGTTCGAATCCTGGTCAGGTGTACAGAGGGTGTTTTTTCCAAAATGGTTTTCCACTCTCCCTTCACGCAAGTGTGGATACACTTCCTCTAAAATTCAACCTTCCTCATCCCTAACTCACTAGCGTAATCAGTATATATTCTTTTAACCTGAATTGGTAGTAAAACACGGCACACAAAAAATATTAATACCAGTAGGCTAATCAACTTTTATCTTGTAAATTTTAAATTTGATATGCCTTGAAAAACAATTTTAATTTATAGCTATGCAAATTTTATGCGAATTTATATGGTTTTATTTTAGAGTTTTATAAAAAGATAAGTTATGAAAATATGAAAGACATTTAAATTTTAGTAAAATATGTTATGAAAAATTGCCCAGAAAGATCGATCTAGTTTTTTATTATTGTTATTAAATTATTAAACACATGTAAATGGTGCTTTTAAGGTTTGATGGATATAATGCAGAGTCGATTAATAATTGTCTATGCTTGCCGACTCACTGCTTTGGATGTTGCATTTAAATGTCTCTTATGGTGAAGCCTTGTTATATAATTTTGCCCAGTAATGTACAGTAAATACAACTTCTACATTTGTGCTTAAAAAAGTTTCTAAAGAATATCCTAAGAAATAATGAATGTGTTATGAAACCGCTGGTAAAATATAGAGTATTGTAAACCAATTAAACTTATATTTTTCTTGATGATAAAGTGAATTCAAACGAGAAACTCAAAGTGGTATTGTTCAAAAGTAATTTTTCAAAACTAAGAACAAGAGGTGACATTAATTTATGTAACATTTAACACAACTTTAACAAAAAAAATAATCAAATAATTGCATCAATCTTCACAATTTCCTCAAATTTATTTATATTTATATTTAATAAAATGTGTGTTTATTCCCGCAATAAACAGGCTTGGCCATTGGTACCTTGGTGTTAACTTCAAACCAATCATTTAATATATGTTAAAATCAACACTAGTGGGCAGATGAACTAAACGCCAAGCTCTTTTGTTTTGGCTTGCCAGTGACAGGGAGGTCGAGGTTTGAATTCCAGCCAATGACACAAAGGTTTTTTTTCCTAAATGGTATTCCAATCTTTCTCCAAGCAAATGAGAGTACATATTCTCTAAGTTTTAGCTTCCTTATTCCTACCGCATTAGAATAGTGAAATGTAAATTGGCTAGGTAGGTAGTAAGACAGCGAGCGAAAATAATAGAATATGGCTGTATGGATTTATTTTATGAGGGCAAGATGAATAAAGTTGTAATGAGATATCTAAGAAATGTATGTGGAAAAACTCGTATGGACAGAGTCAGTAATGAATGGCTGCTAAAGGAGTGTAGTTTGAACGGGAATCCAGTAGGTCAATGTGAAAGACGTGTCTTAAGTTGGTTTGGGCATATTGAGAGGATGAGTATGGATTGGGTGATGACGCAAATATATGAAGGTAGAGTGTGTAGATCAAAAGGAAGGGGTAAGCCAATGAAATACGGGGTTAAATGTTGTAGACGAATGTGTGAAAAAGAGTAACATTAAAAGTTTTAAGAGTATGTATGACTTGGTTTATGGATGTTGTTGAAGCGAAGGGAGTATGCAAGGATAGGGAGGTGCGGATAAAATTAGTGAGGATAGATTAATTATGAAGTTGTGGTTTTTTGAGCTATAGGCACAGTTTTTTGCCTACCCCATAAAGAAAAAGCATGATGAGGTGTGTATGTACGTTCGACATGCTTGACTTTGGCTGAGTACAACAACTTTTAAATCATAAAGGGTACACAATGGATGTATTTTTCCAGAACGTTGTTTCCCATCCTTTTTCTAGACAAAGGCTGATGCAATATCTGAAAATTGTCTTTCACTATTTTGTTCCTTTTCTATAAATGTACAAGAAGAACAAATTAAAGTTGGATTAAACATGAGCACTGTTTAATCTCATTGCTACATTGAAGCCCTGATGTGACCAAGAGTGTTAAGGTTTTGGTAGTAACAGTAGCCTACCTCTTTGGGTCTACAAGGGAGCCAAGTTCAAATCCCTGTTGCAGGCTTTAAGTCTCACTTAATCCAACAAAAATATGTATGTGTTGTGTTGTGTTGTGCCCCATTAGCATGAGCAGATCTCAGGCACTATTAGTTCAATAATTGTAGGTGCATGGAGAAACAACCATCTATAGAAGTGTTGCATGTTCCAACCTTCATAATTTTGGTACAAATGTAAAGAGGCCTCATACTGTAGGCAAGAACGTTGAATATTGTCATGACCTATGTTGTCAAGAAACTTTGTTTGTTTTAATTCCCTTGCAGTCAAATTTTCTTAATAGAATGCAACAAAAGTAGGAGGAATTCAAAATTCACTCTAAGTGCATTATTCGATACTAATAACCCTTAAGGTGGGCAGAGGCGTCGCACTGGGAGGGTGATGAGCCTCACCCCCTTCCCCTCCCATTGTTGATAAAGAGGTTGAAAGTTGGGAATTTTTTTGAAGAGTTAAGTTGGGACATCCTAAAATTACAGTACTTTCGGCTATGAGAGTTCTTTAACACAGACTTGTACAGACAATTTTAAATTTCTCAAGTGTCAATCCCTACTCTTAAAACATAGGTACTCAACTTCATAACTCAACAAACATTGAAAGGTGATGCCGTACCTTCTGTTGTAGATTGTATATTTATTTATTTAGCATCGCTTCTTACTACCTGTTCGGGTTGTACACTTAAGTACTAATTATGTTAATGGGTTAGGAATTGGGAAGGTTTAATATAGGAGAAGTGAGCCCACATTTGCGTGGAGGTATAGTGGAAAACCATTTAGGAAAAAAAACCACAGTTCACTCAAACCAGATTCGAACCTCAATCTCACTGTCCTCGGCAGTCTAGCTCAAAACAAAACTAGCATGTTAGCTAACTACGCCACCGAGGTGGGTGTAAATTGTATAGAAATCTTAGTCAATTAAGGTGGCTAGTAGTGCCATTGTCACTTCCTACAGTTTTAAGGCTATTATTAGCCTACTAGATACTTGTAGCCTCAAGAAGGTTAGGTAATGTTTTAAGTTGATCACGTGATAAGGCCTGGAGCTTATATGAGCTGAAACTTGTAAGTTTCCCTCCACATAATGATGGTAAATGTAAATCAAATAACATTTGTAGCTTGAAAAAGCCATCATTTACAAATAACTCTAAAAGTAGAGTTGCCTATAGCCTCGATTCAAGGTCCAATCATCACCTCGAATTTTAACATTTTCCTGTGGGTGAGAGAACCCGCTGGCCCCCCTATTAACTGGAAAATATTTCATACCCCTAAGCCCACAGTGTTTGGTCTCAACGTTGCCCTTGTCACCTAGTCACCTGAGCATTTTTTTAAACTTCAGAATGCCTAAAGTTGGGAAATGTACTGTCCCAACCCCCTTCCCCAAAATAGATTTCTTGCGACGCCCCTGAAGGCGGGATAAAAGCGAATGAAAGTTAAGGTCAGTATTATTGTAGTCCTTAGAGTAAAAAAAGTTTTAGGCTAAAATAAATTAAATATTTGTTCTATAGATAAGTTTAGTTTAATTTTCTACACATAGTATTATCAAAAGGTTTTGAATATTTGCCATGAACATCACAGAATTTGACGAGAACTTTTTCTCTTCATTTAAAAATTTTCTAATTAAATGTTACTAGATTCATGAAAAATATTAAAAATTTGATAAAATTACTATGTGTAGCAATTTAAACTAAATGTATCTACTGGAACAACTTTTATTTATTTTAGCCAAAAAAATAAGTTTTTTTGTTATAAAAAATGCAAAAACATTTATCCTTTCCCCCTTTTCTTAAATTATAATAGGAGTATGTAAATTAAGTTGTAGATTTTAATTTTAATATTTTAGTCCATGAAGGAACCCCTTAGACTCACCTCTAGAGCAACCAGGAAGGAACTGAAGAATCTCATCCTGGTCCTCTTCCTCCAAATCGCTCCAGCCTTCAATGTCATCAGGGGACTCTATCTTAGGGGTGGTCTTCCTCTGCCGACTGAACACGTCAAATAGGCACGGGACATGATGCCACATTTTCATGAGTCCAGGACCGAAAGGGTTGTAACCGGCCTTGGCCAGTCTCAGCTTCCCAGCCTCCAGTTTCTGCTTGCATTTCTTACAGTTGGCACGACCAGACTTTGCGCGCTCCGCAAAAAACTTTTTCTCCTCCACCTGAGGCTCTTCATTTTCACCTGCTGCATCGTCTGACATGGTTCTGGAAGATAAAAACAGTAAACATTCACTAAAACAAAGTATAATATTTTTTTAATAATTATTGGAAATATATTTACGTCTATCCAACTTGGTGCTGTTAAAAAATGGAGTTTCCAAACTCCCTCTCAAACTCATGGTCATCTTCGTCTGGAGCATCATCTGATATTTTGAGATTCTCCAAACTCCTCCTCCAACTCAATCTCACCTTTGTCTAGGGTGTAGTCTGATATTTTGAGATTATCCTAAGCCCCCTCCAACTCACTCTCGTTTACATCTAGGGTGTAGTCTGATATTTTAAGATTTTCCAATTCCCCCTCTCCCCCCCCCTTCAACTCAAAGTTGTCTTTGTCTAGGGTGTAGCCTGATATTTTAAGTAGTTGATTGCTAGTGCTAGGACTAGAACCTTTACAAAAATACCCTTACACATTTGCTAAACTGTAAGGGGATTGTATTAGGTGCGCAATTTAAACAACAAATTGAACTAATTTTTCGGTTATACCGTTTTAAAATAAATATATTAAAACATAGACCCAAATATGTTTACAAAATATATTTCAATGTGATAAAAGAAGGAAAAAATTGTATTTTAATTATGTTTATCACAGTTTTTTCAGGTTATACGCATATACAATAATTACTCTAATGGGGTAGGGATGAGGAAGGAAGCATTTCAAAGGTAATCTACTCGCATTTATGTGGAAGATTGAAAACCATTTAGGAAAAAAACACTCAGTAGACCCAAGTGGGATTCTAACCTCGATCTCCCCGTCATCATCAAGCCAGTCTAACACGATAATGATGCCTTAGACTTTTCGGCCACTGAAGCAGGTTACATTTTAAGTCAAATAATGATTGGATATGCATCTCTAGAATTACAAGTTTTAAAATAATGATTATCAGACAATTTTCGCCATTTTTTTAAATGAAAGCCTCTTCACCGAGGATGTACTCAAAAGTTTCAAATTTCAAAGATATTTAAAGGGGAAGCCATAATATTAGAAAACGACAATTTCTCTCAACAGAAATTTCTCAAGTTCTGCCGAACTGGTTTGTATCTTATTTTTTAAATGAAAGCTTATTAATCAAGAATTATAATGTTGATTGTATAAATTTCTAGTTTATATTTATAAAATATAAAGGCTATGGTTAGTTTATTTATAAAAAAAATGTGCACATCCAAAAGAGAAACAATTTACTGGCAGGCTAACTCATATCTTTGATCCACTACTCTACAGGCAACTATTGAAGCATGTTCTTAAAATTCACGCTCCTCCTTACATGCTGAGGTTTCCAACCCACAGAGTTATTGCAGCCAGAGGAATGTATCTTATCTATCATAAACAAACACATTAAAGAAACGCTTCCAATAAGCATTTTTGATGGTAAATAGCCAAAGCCTCCTCTTCCCGTCTATCCATGGTTAGTAGATAGCCTGCCATAGAACGCAACACAAACCATCCGCCACCGCGACTTGAAGGGCACGTGACACTCTTAGAATGTGAGGAGGGGGGAGGGGGGTGTAACGGAGCCAGGAGGGATTTTCGAAAAGAAAGGGTGAGAGAAGATGGGTCGGGTTACTCTGTAATATACTAATTAATTTCAAACTCATAGAAAGTAGCTTTGTATTATCAAGGCCGTAGTTGGAGGGGTTTTGGGGGCTCAAGGCCCCCCTACCCCGAAAATGTATGAACAAAATATATATGGCTTTATTAATAGTTATAACAATATCAAAATTAAGGTAGAAGTACAAATTAGGGGAATGTGTTACCATAAAAACACTTCAGAGAACTTCTAGAGGTGTTTAATATTTAGAAATTTCCTTGCCTTCAGAAATTAGGGGGTTATGTTGCCATAAAAACACACTTCAGATAACTTCTAGAACTGTTAATAATTTAGAATTTTCTTCTGGCCTCCGGCAATTGGGGTCTGTGCCCACCAACCCCCCACCCCCCAGAAATTAATGGCTGGCTACGGCCTTGTGTATTATTTAACGAAGCTCTGTCTAAAATAGTTGCCAAAATGGCATAGCCTATATCGAATGATGAATAGGCTCAAATTAAAATACTTCCTGTTTGAGGAGATGGAGGTAAAGGGCAATGATGAATTAATTAAAACAATGAGAATTTCGATATTGTCTGTGTTTTTAAATACCGACAAAGTGCGGAATTCAGCTTAATAGCCCATCACACATCACGAATAACTTAAGTAGGTAATAGGCCTACAGATCCTGTCCATCATTCTCAGCACTCAGATTCTGGCTACGAGCATCGGGGTCCCGGGTTCAATTCCCGGCTGGTACCTTGGATATTTTTCCCGAAAGGGGAATTACCCCCAACGGTCACCAGGGTTTGGTTAGTTAGGCTCAAGTTAGGTATAAATGTTTCCACTGGTTCCACACCCTCATACTCACCATCACCATCATCTCATCTCTACGGGACATGGAAAGAGTCTCCACGGAAAGGATGTAATATTAGTACATTCGGGCGTCCCCTGGGAAACGGTAAATCAGTACTGGCGATTATTTCCACAACTGAATTACGATTGTTGTAGTCCAGACGCGCAATATTATCACCACTCAGATTTATTATAAGATTTACATTTCCACATCATTAGCGTTTAGAATACTAACGGAAAAGAAGTGTGTGCGGGTGTATTATTTATTACTAAAAACAAAGACTGCCTATGAAAGCAAAATTTAAGATTAAATATATTTTCGTTTTAAAAACCAAAGGTTTATGAGAATAGTAATGAGAACGTAAGAAGTTAAGGTAAATCCCTTAAAACCCTTGGGATGTCTTGATTTTCAAAATAAGAGTTAGTTTAAGACGGGGCTTGCGATTAACATTTGAACCGAAAGTAGCTAATTAATCATCTTAAAACCTCGGCCATTGATTTTATTCGAAGCAGTTGATGTCTTGAGAGCAAACCTCTCCAATAAATACGCGTTTCATCTGCGTTATAAATCCGGTCAATTGTTAAACCATGGTTTGAAATTAAGGTTTCGAATTCCATATAACCTTAGACAGTATCATCTCCCGAGTACGTAATTGGTTTCTTGCCCTGGATGGTTAATTGACTCACGCCATGTTACTAGAACATGTGGAGCCAACCGAAGGTATGGAAATTTATTTCTAGGACTATCTTATCATGCGAAAATTTTGTTTGGTGGGGAATCATGGGGCCAAAAATAGGGTCACTCTCTTCCTATTCATCCGGAACGTTTTTCATTATTTTAGACGGTCGAACACTTGTATTAATTTAAAGCGATTTGCTCCAATTAACCCAAGGCACAAACAAGGTACACACTAAATCACGAGCTTAAAGGTGCGTACAGACATGTAACAGAACATCGTAACGCAACACCGCCGCATCCAGTTTGGACGGCACAGCGTAACAACGCTTCGTAACACCGTATCGCAACATCGTAACATCAGTGCGTCTAATCTGCTGTCGGTCTTTTGGCACCGCATCAAAGAAATGTTGCGCGCTCATATTACACAACCTATCTTCTGTTCGGACAGGACTGTGCAACATCAAAGAGTCTCAGCTTGTAGTTATAGTTCGCGATTATGGAGTGGAATGAAAATAATATTCTACATTTTATCGAACTATATTGAGAAAAGGAAATTTATGGGATACTAAGAATCCTACATATTATAATAAAGTGAAAAAAATTATGATTGGGAATAAATTTCCACTAATACAACAGCTGATGAATCCAAGAAAAAAAAATTAATGATTTACTGTCAACACTTAGGCGGAAAAAGGCAAAAATAAATACTGGGAAGGCTTTATGTTCGCGCAAGTGATAAGTTACGATGTTCTTTTGCATGTCCATACTACACCACGTATCTTGAGCGCGCAACAGGAAATGTTACGCATCGGTGTTACGTTAAAATGTTGTGTGGAACGTCTATACCGACCTTAACGCGCTACTCTTGTAGTGGACTAGACTGCCGATGACAGGGAGATTGAGGTTCGATTACCGGTTGGGTGTACTGAGGTTTTTTTTCCAAAACTGTTTTCCACCCTTCATCCACGCAAATGCGGGTACACTTCCTGTAAATATAACTTTCCTAATCCCTAAAACCACTAACGTAATTAGTAGATAAGCGTATATGCCGAACGAGTAGTAAGACGCGATGCTAAGAAAAACACCGACCTATCCAGTAATCAGCAAACAAGACAATACGATACCAACGTTTTTGTCAGCGTGCTCACCTGTGCAGGTTTTAGAGATACACGTTTAACTCAAGTTTATTAATGTCCATTTTCTGTTCCAAAAATAACTGACCCATTTACAGAGAAACAAGGTGAAATTAATCCTAAATCTACCTACAACATGTCTGTACTTAACATCAAGTATGATATAGCGATGTGTGTATCACGCGTGACGTAAGATAATATCGATAACATTAAAGAGTTTAATTTCGCATGAGGAAGTGTGAGTCAAGTCCCTTCAAACACAGATGTAACCATAGCAAACGTTTCGTAACAAACGTCTGGTGTGGTCTTCATGACGTCAGCGCACCACATTCGAGCCTGGAACAATATACTCCGATTGTACACTATCGCCGCTTTCAAGTTAGTTACAAACTATTCTTCATTCACGGTAGGAATTACTCTCTGAAAGGTCTTTTTTCCTACCAATATCCTACTATATAATAGCTTTCTGGTAGGGAAAAAGGCCTTTTAGAAGTCAATTCCTACGGTGAACAGACTTTAAATTCAAAGTACCCAATATTAGCGCAAGGTTCAAGTTCAATTACCAAGATATAAACTTTTTTTTTAATTTGAGTTTCCCTCAAATCAAATTAACGTCACTCTCGCAATATACTAGACTGCCGATGACAGGGAGATCGGGGTTCAAATATCGGTTGGGTGTATTAATAATAATAATAATAATAATAATAATAATAATATTTAGCACCGCGTCTTACTACCCGTTCGGGTTATACGCTTAGGTACTAATTACGATAATGGATTAGGAATTGGGAGGGTTGAATTTAAAGGAAGTAAACCCGCATTTGCATGGAGGGAGAGTGGAAAACCATTTAGGAAAAACCACCCCCAGTTCACCCGATCGAGATTCGAACCTCGATCTCCCCGTCCTCAGCGGTCGAGCTCAACACGACTAGAGCGTTAGCCAACTAAGCCACCGAGGCGGGTTTGGGTGTATTGAATGTGGTCTTTCCTAAACGGTTTTCTACTCTACCTCCACGCAAATGTGGGTATACTTTATCTAAATGTAATTTTCCTCATCCCTTATTCATTGGCGTAATTAGTACATATGTGTATAACCTAAACTTGTAGTAAGTCGCAGTGCTAAAATATACAGGCATATATATATAGGCATGTATATAGAAAGACTAGATAGTTCAAGTTCTTGTATACTATAACAGGCATAGAGACTGTAGCTTGGGGAAGTTCCATCCATACTGGTCGACACCCCTCATCAACTTTTTCCCACCCATATGGAGTAAGACATGAAATATTGCCCGCTTGGTGTGTAATCGCCTGCCTTTCTTTGTAAAAAAGACTCTTCCTACATTCATTCACATTTCCAATGTCGCATGTCCTGTCATATATAAGCACGACAATGTTCTCAATCGATAGCACTGCCGAATCAACTTCACCTCTTGCCATGGCCAAAAACGCAGTTGTGAACTTTGGAAAGGCTTCCCAGGTTTCCCAGGCAGTTTTCTTTCCCTTGCTGCTGAACTGTGACACTGTGTCATGACCAGTAAAGGCATGGAATATTGGTAATGCAGCTGATATCTCTGGACCCAAGGCTGATGAAATGTCTTGAGCTGTTACAATATGCTGATGTTTCCCAGTGCCAATAGACACCCACAGCTCTTCTACATTCTGAAGCTGACTCATCAAGCACGCAGCAAGAACAAGTACATCAGTTTTCACAGTTCTGATCATAATTTTAGAAAAACCTCGAGAGGTCGTTTCTGTAGCATGGACTAAATTGTCTGGGTGGTCCTTCCAAGAAATTTGAAGAGTTCTTTCTTGTTTTCATTGTCTCTGAGAAAACTTTGCCAACTTGAAGTTATTTTGTAAAGCTCGTCACATGTATTCTTGAGCCACTGCCTCTTTTAATCAATGTAGTAATCTTGAGACTATCTACAAAATACCTATACCAAATTATGCCAGGCCTTTTGGTTGGTTGAGCATAAATGTACATCATCCACATAATCTTGGAATGTCAGTGCACCTTTAGGCTGAACCATGTGAACAATTGCAGCTCCGTCCAAGATTATTGCATTGAATGGAGTCAATTCTGATACAGTTGTCTGCTCAGATGCCGAAAAGAGGCACAGTGTTAGATCTGATTTGGAGGAGCATAAACGAATATCACCAATTTTCTTCATGCATTATTAATTTGATATAATTTATTTGCTTTGATGGGGTGATGTTACCTATCTACTGTGGTGTATTGTGTACCTAAACTAGGCTAGCATTCGTTAAATACTCAATATTATTAATTAAAACACATTGGGTTGGGGGTAGGAAAGGGGGGGGGGCGGGTGTTAAAGAAGCAGGTAAGTAAATCGTAGTGCCCCTTCCTCCCATCAATTTCATCCAACCCCCTTCCCCACACAACAGTTTATAACAGTGCAAACGTGTAGGTGTAAAATCCCACATTATGATAAATATTAGCAACTTCACATACAAAACATTATAATTTAAGGGTTCATGTATAGAGGGTGGGGGTATGTATATACTTGCTAAGTACCACGCCGTAATTACACACTACTGGTGTTTAAAGAAAATTACACTTCATTGTACCACAACAATAAACAAAATAAATTGCTTCATATCTCAGTAACGGTTACTCCTAAGCAAAATATGCAAAGTATCATTTTCGTGAGAAATTAAATTCTCTCTATTGTATTTATACTTTTGTCGTATGAGCAGACATTTTCATAGAAAATGTGAACAACTGATTGTTACCTCTTATTAAGGGGGTATTGGCCCCCCAGAGGGGACACTGGGGGGCACCATCCCTAAAATAATTTAGGGGGTTAAATCATTAACTGTATCAAGTGGCTTGCTTCTATCCCGTATTAAAAGGGAAGCACAAGAAACAATAATGGATTCATTTACCGACACTACAACTCACACCATGATTTTAGCCGATTAAAGTGACGGGTTACGTGAAGAGTTTGAAGGGTTGAAAAGGGTATGAAATGTAAATGAATGATAGGAATTTAATAAGTTTATAGATATATGTGCGGCTCACACTACAGGGGCTGGGAGCCTCCGGATAACTATTGTGGTCAGATTTAATTTACCTGAGAAGGGCTTTGGGACGTATGAAGAACCCCCCTGGGTCGATCATATAGTCCCCAAATCACCGGTTCACTTTTAAATGGTGACCAAATTGTATAATTTTTATTTTGCTTCCTTCTAATATAACGAATTGAAATAAAGTTTTATAAAAGATTATTCTTTTGCTGTTTCATTTTTTTAAATACATAATTATTTAAAATTATGATAAGGCACAAAGTCGTTTATTAAATGATTTCCTAAAAAAAAATTTAGTGCTTGGGTGAACGAGCAGGGCATTCTGTTTGCCCTTTGACATTAAAAAACAATTAGAAAGTAGGGCACGCATGCAGGCGTGCGTTCTGCGTCTCGATGAACACCAGTTTCACGAGGTCAGAGGTGCGTGCTTCGGCCCGGACGGACAGATCAATGTGCGTTGGAAAAATCCACTGTTGATGAAATACAAGGGAAATAGTGCGTGGTATACGAGTTTTTTTTAAAGTGCTAGGCTCAAAAGTTAGTTTAAAAACTTTCCAATTCGCTGGTATATTTGAAAAATGTCCACGGAAGAGAATCAAACCACGGGCCTTCGGCTTAGCATGTATCAGCTCTAACGGCTGAGGTACCAAGGTTATTATTCACATTCAAACCAAACCTCTCACAATTTTGTAATTTTACATATTAACCTAACTTCAGATGGCGGGAGAACACGAAAATCCTTGGGAAGTTGATTTTATTTTAGTGATTTACAGGCACTTTACTGGAGTGAGCTTATTAGCGCTTGAAACCGTAGTTAAAACGAGCAGAGAATCACTCGTAGAGCCACTTGTTTCGGTTCTCCATGTATACAAAACCTTTGAAGTGGATGAATGACTGAAATTAAATGCCTCAAAGATCTTCTCCACGGCCAAAGCCACGATAAAATGAACTTATTATTTGTGATGTAAGCTCGCACGTTATCATGCAAGAGATAAACGTCAATTTGCGACATGTTGCCAAATACTCAAAAGCATATTAAGACGAAGAAGTGAAAATTGTAGCATACGAAGAACCTTGACTTGACTGTAGTGGTCCCCCCACCCCATAAGGGGAGTCACCCCAAAAACACATGTTTTTTCTTGCTACGATTACAGATTACAACTATGAGGAATCTGTAAATGTTAAAATATGTTTGTGACTAAATTAAAACACAACAATATATAATTAGCACGGGTACCTTAGAGGGGTGTATAGGGGGGACGTGTTCCCCCTCAGTATTTTGAGCAAATGGGACACTCTTAGTACAATAAATTAAATAGTAGAAAGTTTTATTCAGAAAATTAAATCTCCACGTTTGCTGTAATGCATAAGTGATTGAGATAACTTGTATATAGGACCTGTAGAATGAATTCCATTGTCATATTATTCGTTTTTTATTTTTTATTTAGAGTGAAAATGGATCCGTTCCTTCACCTCTAATATATTGGGAGATTTGTTATATGATCATTCCCAGAAAAGTGTTGAGGGGTAGAGGAAAGGTTATTTTGGAGTACATTTAGGTATACTCCATTCACGGTAGGAATTACTCTCTGAAAGGTCTTTTTTCCTACCAAAACCCTACTATATAATAGCTTTCTGGTAGGGAAAAAGGCCTTTCAGAAAACAATTCCTACGCTGAACAGACTTTATTATCCTGAGGCACTGTTAAATTTTTCTTGATTTTTGACCACAAGTAAAATTAAAAAACACAAGTGTTGTAATAAAAATTAATGGAGTAAGTAAAGATACAGTGAACAAATAAAGGAAAGTCACTTTTAAAATCATAAAGACAGCGTTTGTCGTCGATGGTAAAAAGGAGAATCAAAACTTGGTTCAAAAAATGGTTGTAAAATTTAAAAACATGTAACACTTGAGAAAATATCAGCTATTTCAAAAAGTTGTTTTAAGAACTTGATAATAAAATAAAATTGTCATTTTAAGTTTTTCACCATGCATGTCTTCATAAAAAATTAGTAATATAAGATCGTTCTACATATTTATATCATTAATCCTGAGTGAGAAGTGGAGCGGTGCAATTGGTCCGAGTTGTATAAAACACAACTCAAACCAAAATTTCTTATATTTTCCCACTTTCATAGGAAGAGGTGACAAGAATCGTTACCAGATCTACTTTCATGTATTCATACATAAAATCAAGTAGTCATCAGATATCACTTTTGATATAAAGTAGTATTATCTATAAAAAAAACACTAATAATATTAGTAAAATATTATTGTTGACAGCAAAAATGTATTTTATAAAAAGTCCTATGAAAATTGAAATGTAGACTTCCGACTTGAGACGAACCCGTGTGGTGTATCTTGCAGATATTAACCACGTGACTATGATTGCTTGTCACGCGACGTGTCACGTCTACTCGTCGGCCGACTATGTGACCGACCAATCCACCGACTGTGGCCAAGATCTGCAGAGAACCAAGACGCAAAGTTGTCACCGTAAGTGCATATATTTTATTTTATTAAAGGTGTAGTTAGCATGCACTTATTGATCATCACATGACTTTCTCAAGATACTTGAAACAAGGACAGTTTAGGCCTATACTAAATACGAATTTCACGAATTTTCACTACCCGGATTCGTAGATGCGCGGTTACGATACCTTGACATACGATTGGCAACGCCATCTATCAAGCGCTTCTTTAAACATAATACCTGACGTTCCTAGTAAACTGACATACACAGCCGATTGTGTAATCACCATTTTGCTTGTTTTATGCTTATGTACTCGATAAGACACCGAATAAAGTTTAATTTAACTAAGATAATTTTAATCATCAGATTAAGGGCAAGTTTCATAGTTAGACTTATTATGCCTCAAGTGTGGTGCTACGCTAAATACAGGACGACTCCAACATAGACCAGAATGGAATGGGTCAGTTTCATTTACGAAACTAGCCTATTCTAATCAGGTTTAGGTAGGTGTGGTCTTTGATTTAGTGTAGCATCGCACTTGAAGCGCACAAAGTCTGACTATAAAACTGGTCCTAAAAGAGCGACTACCCCTCCAACTTTAAGCATAAAGGGTGCATTGTGAAGTTCCTCCTTTAATGTGGTGTCTAGTTCTCATTCCGGGGCTAATTCTAATCTACAGTATTTCATCTAAACAAATATTCCTCTTCCTGTTTCCTTATATTAGTAAAAAAGTAGCTAAAATTAAAAGTCAAACCCTGACACTAAAAAGTGGGCAAACTAATAATAACTAGACGTGTTCTTGCACCAATAGATGTTACTCGCGAAATGCAATCAAGATACTGTAAGAGCCCATTTCAAAGCCGATTAACTTAATTATTAGTTAAAAATATTACGCCCTAGCCATAAAACGCATTAAGTGGGGTTCCCTGCAGTTTTCACTTGTCAACAGAGACACTGAGACTAGTGAAATTATTTTAAGATAATTATTTTGTAATGTTGCTATTTAAAAAACAAAAGAATGTGGTAAAATGGTTTCAATGGTCTCTGTTATATTGTTTTCTTAAGTAGAATACAGAAAACCACAGCACCAAACGACGCCTGGTTCAAGCTGTATGACTATGTTAGGTAGTATCCATAGGGTGAGACGGGCTCTTAAACTTGTAATATGAATTGAGGTCCAACACGTTAGCTCAGTCGGTTGTCTGTCTCTCTACTGAGCTAAGGGGCCCGGGTTTAATTCCCGGCATGACCAAAAAATGTATCGTTGATGAAATGAGGGTTTCCTCTTTCACAGTGATGAATTAACGGCCGCAGGCTGGATGTTGTGTCTGGTCCAAATTTAAGTTAGTTTATAAGTCATGTGCTGGTACAATCATCAGTTTAGAAAGTGCACGGAGATACCTCCAAAAATATATATTTATATGAATTGAGGACGGAGTACGCAGAGAATACATATCAGGCCCAATTAAAAGTAGCGTTCATTTACATTATCTGTATTAGTACTAGACTATTAAAGGAATAATCTTGGGGAACAAGAATGTAAAAGGTAGTTTTAAAAGAACTGGACCTATATTTTTGTGGAGGAAGGATGGAGGTACTCTTGCGTTAAAACACATGGGAAAAACCATCACCCCAATGCACCCAGCTAAGATTCAAACCTAGACCTCTCTATCACCAGGAATCCAGTCTATTTCAATCATGATGCCTTAAACACAAGATCACCGGTACAGGTAGCACCCATTCTAAGGGCCGTATATGTAGTCGAGATTCTGACGTCAGCCACTCCCCCATTCGACCTGCACTTTCAACGGAATATCGGTTGCCTCTCGCGACCACAACAGATACGGCCCGGAGATAGGTCGCTCTCCCTCGGAGCGACTCGTGGCCGGAGGGAATGATGATGCGCGGCCCCTAACTGAATTGTTTTGTCATTAAAAATCGGGATGGCGGCCATGTGGGGGTAACGTTGTTACCACGACCCTCGACTTATTAACGGAGGCATGAGATCAACGATGCTTTCATAGCCGTCGACTGGAAAGTACAGTCTTTATGACGTAATCATCATTGTCCACCCCCAGTACCGGAGCGGTTATTAAAACCTAATACAGGTGGATAGTTATGTTTGACATATGTTTCAGATGCCTAGGCATGTTTGTCTTGATAGCATTGAGATCCTCTGATTACAAGGAAACTATGAACCACCCAATCTTGTATGTTAAAACTCCTCTTAAAGAGCCTATCTCAACTTCCATTTAGTTCAGCAAGCAGCGCGAACCGGGCGTCGAATCGTGGTGCGGTTTCCTGTCCAACTTACATAGGAAGGGTCATTGAGAAGATATTAGGGCTCTGCGAATACTCGGATTTCAAGCTTCGAGTCGAGCTTTAACTAGATACTCGAGATAGGGCGCGAAAGATTGAAAGGCTTAGAATTTAGAGCTCCTTGATTAAAGTTATTCCTTTGAATAGAATTATGTATGGTGACAAAATCTATTGTTTACTCTTCTCTATAGGTGGGATATGTTTTGTACCGATCAGGTTCATAAGGGTTTGGGAGTGTAGAGAGGAGGGGGGATAATAACCCAAGAACGAGGGTATTGTGCTGTATTAAGAAAAAAACTTAATGTAAAAGTGTACCATCTACATCTCAAAAACGCTATAATTGCTCTCTCTCGTAAGAGGCCAGCACTAAGCTAACAACTATAATCTTAGACCATGCGGCCATTGAAGCAGGCTATTTTAAACTATTTATATTTCTTATAACATTACAGTACTGACTATGACCAATCATGTTAATTTAGGTCATATTAAAGTATTATTTGAAAGTACTTAATATAGTTGCGAGTTTAAAAGACTCAAAGATTGAATTTTAATAATTATGTAATTTTCTTACACGATCGACTAAAAATTGCCGCGAGATCAACCTGTTACCGACCCCTGGGCTCCTAGTTTTGAAACCTGCAAGTAGCGAGTCGCTAGCGGATTATTTGATACTCGCTCGAAATCTCGCAAAGTCCTAGTTTCGAAACGTCTGAGCTGCGGGATGTGATGTCACACTATCTACCAGCGAGCTGATTTTACTCACCAGGAAGACATCGTGAGAGAAAGTACTTTTCTATCGAGTAGAACAACATAAAGCAAGATGGACGCACCTTTCCCTCTTTCATTTGCAGCTTTATGAGACTGATTTGGTTGGAAGAAAAGAGCCATTGTACTAAATATATAAACAAAATAAAAATATATCATTGATTTAAATGCACAGTAAAGTCCTTCAGTAAAACCAATCTGAGTGAAACGGTTTGTTCATGTGAAAGATAAATACATTGACTTAAATTAAAGTAGTTACTGTCATATTAGCTCAATTAGTACCATGACTTTTTCGTGGATCGGTAAAATAGTTTCGGCTCTAGGCCGATTAACAGATACACAGAGATAGACAAACATAGGGCATTGTTAACAAAACTTTGTTGGGTTAAGGGATTCATTAAACTTCAATATCCATCAATTTATCAATATTTATTTTGTTTTATTTTTACTTTCTCTCTATCTTACAGGTAGAGAAAGTATGGTGATCGTAAAAAAAATCGAACTCGAGATTTGATGAATTTTGACGTTTCATGACTTCCTGAATCCAAAAAAGTGGTTTTTGAATTTCCGTCTGTCTGTCTGTCTGTCTGTACCTCCAACTAGAGCCTAAACTATTTTACCGATTGAGCTGAAACTTTATATCTAGGGTTTTCATAGGGTTGCCCCGAGGGGTTTTTGGAATTGGATATCTAACCCTAAAATTAAGGGT
>CABFWO010000751.1:208826-233317 GCA_902155825.1 Timema genevievae
GGGGGGGGGGGAAGGAGTGAGGGGTTGGAGGGTAATAGAATTTCCATGGAATTTGTATGAAAAGAAGGTGAAATTCTCGCACACATGACCGCACGGTCGAGGGAGTCATACTCACATCGTTTAAGCTCACCTATGACTGAAATATCCGACTTCAAATCCCGGTCGGGTTCTCTAGGAATGATTTTCAATAAGTACTGTATCACTTTGGTTTTCCTATCAACTCTTACCGCTAAGGTCGGCGCAGTTACTCTTAGTCAACTTCCTCATACACACCCCCTTGCGGCGTTGCCTATTTGGTGAAATCGAAGCTATTTCCGAAGTGGGTTGCATCTTAAGGGGGCCGACTCGATAAACGAGAAACTGCCGAGCACACGTTCAGCTCTAACGCAATATTTAGTTATACAATGCTTTATTTCGAAATATTGTTTACATCAAAATAAAGTGGAAAGATTCCAACCCGACTCTTTTTTCTTAACAACCCCATAGTTTGAGTTTTATTCATAGAAAAAATGTAGGAAGATGTGAAATCTCATTTGCAATTTTTTTTAAATCATATTTGCGGGGCTATAAGACTAGGTTTGATGAAAAAGGCCTTTAACATTTCCCTTCCTCTAACAAATACAGTACTTTTTGATAGGCTTAAAACAGAAATTAAAAAAATAATTGAGCTAGCTTTCTTCTTAACTTTGAGATAAGAAGTTTTGCAGTTTTATATCCTCTATCTATTATTGACATGACAAAGGGCGGTTGTAGGTTAAGGGTGAAAGAATACAGAATAGATAAGTATTTTCAGAAAACGACATAGACCATTGTATTTTAAGCCATGTGGCCTGATAGCGATTGAAACTTTCTCGCTGACCGAGGCGGCCGCCTTGACGCAAACACTATTACATCTATACAACAATGTACTAAATAGAAATAGAGGTGATAAAATTAGCAGTCCACACTGTGAAGCTTCTTGTTTCTTGTTTTTAGCAATTTCCTTCTTCTGCTGACGAGTAGAAGCCCTCCCTCTATTTGTTGTGCCTAGTCTGCATTGACTAGCATTAAAAAATAAACTTTTTCTTGTTTACTATTCTTATGCTTTCACTTTTTTACTCAATATTTTGGCAGGAAGACTCCTGCAAAACATTTTCGTGAATAAGCCCGATAGCGTAAGTTAAAAAAAAATATGTTTGCAAAAAAAAAAACTCCAAGATCAAATAAATAATGTTACGAGAGTGTAAAACTATGTCTATAGTTATTTAAGAATTTATAGGTTTTGTTTCAATGTTACATCTTTAAAAGTCGTCGAATAAAACCTAAATATTTTCCATGGGAGATCCATTATTGACTTCACACTTCGTCCAAGTAACGTCGTTAAAGTAGGCGTTCAAATAACCCGTGTGTTAAAACGAAATAATTGGTTAAAGGCCAAGGTAAAAAGTGTGAAGCGTATCAGGATCGAACCTCGGGCTCTTGGGTCAAGCGTAGTAATCGTGACAGGTGGAGTTAGCACAGCGATAGTATACTAAACTTTGACTCGGGAGACGGGTTATAGTAAAATATTATCAATGTTGACCGCAAGAAAAAAGTGTGGCCTATATTTTTTAAACCTTTATTACCACCAGAATCTTACTAAATATAATATAGATTAATTCGGTAACGGCTCGGACATAATTTTCAAAATGTGGATATGAATTCTAGCGACGCTACCCGCTTTAAAGTGTTTCACCACAAACTAAACGCGTTTTCCACGTGGATATGATTTAAATTACAAACACAAAATAAATGATAAAATTAAAAGCGTACCTGAACCACAAAAGAGGTGCGTGGGGAGAAATTAGTGTGTTATTATAGCAAAGGGCCGATAGTTAATTAAGTATACATAAATAAAATAGTGAATTGAACTAGTAAAATAAATGGGAAGACACAACCGTACATGCATCATTTAATTTATTCTATTTAGTGACAACATTAAAAAACTAGTAATTAATATATTATTATCAAAATATGAATTTATTTTTATAATAACAAGGATATATTCTTATTTACCATGTGAAACACACCCCACATATCGATTCTGAACAAACACGTCAGAGATATTATTAAAACATTTCAAATTTTTTAAAATTAGTAATCAGTAAATTACCTTTAATTTAAAGGCTACAATGTATTTTAAAATATCAATATATAACCAGTATTATTATGACATAAATCTTTGGAATGGATTGCAGTAGCATTACACTTTTGCATATCGTGGGCCAAATTTTTCAAATCTTTGTACCGTCTCCTGCCAACATTGTCTGCTATCTTATCTATGCACTCCATTCTTAGTCTCCCTCTTGAATTGTTCCCTTCCAAATATCCTTGTATAATTATCGTTGTCAAACTATCATGTCTCAGTATAAAGCCCTTCATATTTACTATTATTCTCTGTAAAACTTTCCAAGTTTCTTCATTTGCTTTTCTTCGTTTGCACTTTCGTATTTGATACCATCTCTATCCACGATAGTTTCATTATTCTTATGTAGCACCAAGTTTAAAATGCTTCTAATATTTTCCTTTCAGTTGCATCAATGATTCAAGTATGATCAAATAACATCTATATTTCAAATTTGAACTAATTCCACTAAAACGTTTCGGCTGCAGCAACAGGGACAGACAGAAATGTAAAACAAACTTTTTTTTTGTTTCGAGGGCATTCCAACCGTCAAGATTAATCATAAATTCAAGGTAGAAGATTTTTCACGACTACAATATATTAATTACATAGAAAAAAAAACGTTTAAATATAAATTTTTCTAGAAAGATTTCTTGATAAGGTCGGAAAATAAAATCTAATCAGTTTCATGAAATCTTGCGACCTGAGACACTCACGTTGTTAATAATACATCTAGAAGCAAGGCTTGAGACAGGATTATTCTTTCATGAGACAAGATTAATAAATGGTCTAATAAAGTGCCATTCATTCTGACGAGAAAGAATAATAGCAGTGGAACCTGCCAAAGAATGCGCAAGGAACGAAGAGAATGAAAAAATGGAATACAGGAGCAGACCGTAAAGTAAGTTCAAGTTCGTTTGGATTGGTTCTGATATAAATTACTGAATCTATTCTTACAATTTTTTTAGAGAAGAATGTTATCTCTGTTTCCAACCTATAAATAAATAAATGGTTAGACGGGTGCGAACTGTAGAGTTTTTTTTAATATAAAATTATTATTTAGTCATAAAAATAATGTTATGATAATCATCCACCGTCTAAATATAAACCCTAATGAATCACTTTGGTTAACTTAATAAGTTGGGTTAGTTTAAGTAAGTTAAGATAATAGAGCGTGTAGGTTATCGGTTGGTTTATCTAAGTAGGCCTATGTTCATTTTAAGTCTAGTGCACTAATAATTTACCTTTATAACTTTTTTCAAAAGTTGTTAATGCAAACAGCGGTAACACATCCATTATGTATATTGATTATGGTTTATGTGAGTAGTCTGTGTATACAAATATCGGTTGTAAAAGGATTAAATCTTTCTTCGAAATCTTTGACTAGCATTTCGATAGTTTTTTTAATATACACTGGAAACAGCTTGGTTATTTTTATTTTTTCAACCTTGAGTTAAGGCATAGAAACAAACGCGTTTTGCCACTTTTTTTAAGAGCCAAACGTGACAATAATAGGTACACAACCATGCACATAGCCTAAGAAATAGTTTAGTCCCCAGGAAGATTTAAAACCAAAACCGAAAGTGTCCCGGTAGAAGCCTATGTGTGTGAAAGGTTTGGTCAAGATACAACTTTCATTTCACTCATAATATCAGATACGGTCGTCCCATAAGTCTTTTTTATTGTGTACTAAAACAGATTAGAAAAAAATTAAATAAAATTAGCTATGCGAGGTCCTGCTTCAACTTGAGGATTTGACATTTCGTCTGTATGTCTGTCTGGATCTTTATTACGCAAAACTGTCAAATATGCGCAGAAATTCTAACGAAGTTTATTAGAGATATTCTTTGAACCTAGGTCAATCGACGTATGTATGTACATATTTTTTTTCCATTTGGCTATCCGTTTCAATTTGATGGCCGCTCAAAAAATGTTATGCTCAAGGTGGGATGGAAGCGGACGCGTTTTTGCAGTTTTTATAGCAATATTTTTTTTTTCCACAATAAATCAAATTATGCTCCAGTACAAATAGAGTTTAATTTTCTTCACTAGATCATATCAATAGTTGTTGAATATCTGTCATGAGCATAGCGGCATTAGATGAGAAACGTTTTAAATGAAGAAAAAAAGTTGTATTTAAATTACAGGACACCCTTGACAGATATTCAACAAATGTTGATTTCACCATGTGAAGAAAATTAAACTTTGTGTATCTACTGGAGCAATATTTTATTTATTTGCAACCAAAAAAGTTTTGCTATAAAAACTGTAAAAAATGGTGGCCTTTTCTCGCGTCCCTTTCTACCCCACCTTAAGAGCTTATATCTAGAAATTTGAATTTAACATTTTAAACAATCGACATACCTTTCTAAATGTTGACATATATTGCGAGGCTAACGAAACCACGTTAACAACGGTTATTCTCTAAAAATAAAATATGCTTATGAATAAAGTATTCATTTGTTTACTGTCTTGAACACCAAATAAAAATACCATCTTCAAATCCAAGGAGAAATTGTAAGAGATATTTAAACTTTAAATCCAAGGAGAAATTATAAGAGATATTTCAACTTTAAATCCAAGGAGAAATTATAAGATATATTTCAACTTTAAATCCAAGGAGAAATTATAAGAGATATTTCAACTTTAAATCCAAGTAGAAATCTTAAGACTGTAGTAACGATGACAGGACATACAATTCTTAACATGATGTAACCCTAGTTAGTACTTTACACATGGAGGGAACGAGGTCTACTATCACATAACCACTAGAAGTAAAATACAAAATGTTACAAGTGTTTGAAGCAGAACATCTTATTCAATGTCTTATTAATGAGAGTAATGAAATAAAATTTTATATTATACTTGTGAGTAGCATCTCATATATTTAATATCGTAGGATTAGATATACTTATACCCAGATGAAAAAACGCCCTAATTAACTTTATTGCTTGTATAAACCACCGGGTTTGTAATAAATTCCAGCAACAGTTCGGAAGTTTTGTAATTTTCGTGCAAAGCTACAGCTCTTTACATTTTATTAGAATCCACAACTCCTTTTTTATTACATAGGGAACACTGTGAAAAGTGCACCAAGGTATTTACCGATATACGTAAATATTATATAATATAGATTAGACCATACATGTAACGATACACAACCGTTTTCAGATGAGTCAACACAAAATCATTATTTTTAGCTTTAAATAAATCTAGCACTGTAGTTTATTTAGTGACAATACTTTTCGTTAAAGAGTAACTATTCAAATTATTTAGTCACTTTCAATTAAAATAACCTGGTTTAGTTATAACTTTCTATAATATATTTGAGTTATTTTATGTTCACTTTCTGAACCGATTGAATGTGTCAGCACACGATAATGTCTATAAGCGAGAGCTGAAGGGCCTACCAATTTCGCTGAGAAAGGTATTTTCACATACCTTCCAGGGTTCTTTTACATGCCACAATTTACGATTAAGACAAAATCTTAACGTTGTATGTACCCCCGAAGCAAAAAAAAAAGTGGGTCTTATAGTTCAGTCTGTCTATCTCTAGGGATACAGTCGAAACAGTTTTATAGATTTTCATCAAACTCGATATTTAGTAGTTAACTGGACTAATTTTTGAAATTTTGAAATTAAAAAAATTGTGAAGTTTTTGCTATAAATCGGTATCTGATGAGTGTTTTTACATGATAAATAAGAATGTTCATTTTTCTAAGAATAATTAATTTTAACGTATTTTACTAATGGCTTTTTTTTACTGTAATTTTCAAACAAAAAAATTGATATAGCACTTTGCTAAAAAATTGATGACTGGTCAATGTTTCATATGATTATTAAATTATACCTAATTGTTTTATAAGAATAACTTATTGAGTAGCTTACTGCTGATTTTTCACATGTTTGTCAAAAACTATATGATAAAGTTTATACTTACGATTGTGTCGTATTATTTATTTTTATTAAGTAAAATTGTTTAAACGCTCTAATGAATTTTCCCGCGATTTTCGTGGTGTAGGCGATGTGTGACATTTCATCCTGATTTTCCGAGAAGTGCCTTTGCCGATTTTAACACCATTTCCATATACGATAGTCTCTTAACTCACAAGGCAATCGGTATACTAATTAACTACCTTTAATGACAGCCTTACTTAATAGTACCAACTAGTGAAGCGTTGAAACTGATTACAGACATTTAAATAATGGTTGTTATTTCAAAATACGATCTACGCCAAAGTAAAACTAAAAACTACCAACATCAATATATAGGCAATACATTTTGATCTGAATATATCATAAATAAAATATATTAATGTAATATGGCTCATTTTCAACGAAGTTTTTAAAAAATATGTCCCCAATTACGTGATGAAGAGGAAGGGTACAAGAAACTAGAGCCAGTCTTCCCTAAACAAATGCGGTAATTTGTTAATATGGCCGCCACAAAATTAAGTTCTAAGCTATATGAAGATATTTTGTGTGTGTGGTTTGAGCATGAAAGCTGAATTCTCATAAGATATATCGCAGCGTGAGGATTGTTACCTTCATGAAGAAGGCGCCCTTAAGGCTTTGCAATGTATAGTAAAATATTCAAATTACATACATTCCCCTGAGGATAGGCTACCCCACTTGGCATCCTTGAATCGCACAAGGTATGCCGTACTATTAACTTACCCCGTGTATGTGCATATAGTCTCCTTTTTCCGTGTTCAGGGTGGCTATCGAACTTATATTATAAAATTCCCCGTCATGTACAGCTGGTCCAAAACATATTTAATAATTTTAGCTGATTTACCCCTTTATCAGTTTTTCTTTTTCCAACTATTCCAATATCTACGTATTTAAAAAAAATCGTAATAGTTACTTAACATTAACATTATTACAAGTTATTTTTTCAAGTAATGAATGTAGCTATGTCAATTGGTGAAGTTAAAAGACTTGTACAGTTTTCCACAATTTGTCTTTTATAGGGTTTATTAATTATTTATAAATGTTTGACTCAGTTAGACTTTATTTATAGGTAAAAACCATGCCTCCTATTGTAATTCCTAATTATTTTATTATTATTTTATTATTTTTATTATAATTATTATTATTATTATTATTATTATTATTATTATTATTATTATTAGCATCGTGTCTTACTACCCGTTTGGGTTGTACGCACTTATGCTAATGTGTAATGGTAGGGTGATTGTGAGATGAAATGAAGGACCTACAGTTTAACGTGGGATCCGAATCACGGTGGAGGCCTGGCATTCCTCACATTCACAAGTTGTGATTAATACACGTCTTGTCAGAGGTGAAGGAAGGGTTTGGCTATCAGATAAATCTGTGTGACGACACCGAGGAATTATTTTATTAACTATGCATAGTAAGGTTTAATACTTGATAAGATGGATCTTTTGCTTTGTTGAATTTTTTATTTTTTGCATTTTAATTTTTTTTCCCCGTGCTATAACTTACATAAGTATGTCTTTATTTGAGGTTGAAAGCTTGTAAAAATAATGAAATAGTAAATATTCAAAAATCAAAATAGAAAATCGAAAAATCGAAGTTGAACTTAAGAATAGGAATCAAGAAAAGCTAGTATCGTGACATCTCTAATTAAATGTTTTAGTTTATTTGTGGCCATGTCGTTTATACTCAACCATCATAGTGGACTATTATATGGAGAAAAAATAAATAGATGACTTCATAACAGTATGAAGTAATATATTTTATAATTACTATTTAAATTGTTTTTTAATGATTTAACTATATCAAAGAACAAATGGCCAGGTTTATAGAGATAAAATAACAGGAGTTATCTTATTAAATGCTTTCAAATCCAAGCATAAAATTCCAATAGGAAAACTTGTCAGAATAGAAGGAAATTTATGTGCCACTATAAGTTTTAAATTTGATTAAGATTGAAAAAAAAATATTTTTTTTTAGAAAATTGCTTAGTTTGCAAACGATATCCTTATTTGCTAAAGCATTGCAACATAAAATATGTGGGTTTTTTAAATTACAATTATAATCTTAAATCACCTAAAATGTGATAGTACAAAGTTTGAATCACAAACTAATTAAAAACATCTAATCTGCTTATTATTTGAACATTAAATTGACCACAAATAATAGTGGGCTTATATTTATAAATGTTTTGTGTTTGTGACTTTTATAGTTATTTATGTTTTATTTATTTATATATAGTAATTTAAAAACAAAAAATCTCTTGTTTGAGAATGTTTGTAAAAATTAACAATATGGTGTAGGCCTATCTATATGTCTTATCCGGGGTTCAATCCTCGGTCCCGGCAAAGATTTATCTGATTGCCAAACTCTTACTTCACCTCTGACAAGACGTGTATTAATCACAGCTTGTGAATGTGAGGAATGCCAGGCCTCCACCGTGGTTCGGATTCCACGTTAAACTGTAGGTCCTCCATTTCATCTCATAATCGCCCTACCATTACAAATTAGCGCAAGTGCGTTTAACCCGAACGGGTAGTAAGACGCGATGCTAATAATAATAATAATAATATATGCCGTAATGGAGTGACTTACCAAACGTTAGCTAGCACTTAAAATATGTTTATGGTGTAAGAAGAATATTAAATTTGTGTTTTTTTATAGCGTAAACAGTATTTAGATAAAATGATAAAATATCATCAGTTCAGTTTCGAAAATGCCACGAAGTTCTATAGTTTGAAAAAAATATATGAATTTTTTAAGAACAATAGGAAACAGTAAATTATTATTTTATTAATTGGCTTGAGTAAGCTAAAACATAGGCAATTACAAATACACAAAACAAAGGATATAATTAGTTTAAAACCGTCTATGATGATACGTAATGCATTAAAAGAGAACAAAAATGAAATAAGACTTAGTTGCACGTTGTTCAGTTTAGTTATATGTGTTAGTGTAAGCTTCATACCCTATTAATAACGATTCGAAATCCGATTAACTCTTGGTATTTCAACTAGACTGAAAAATGATAGTGTAAAATACATAATGACGTAACTAAATTATTTGGGAACAAATGGAAAAGGCTCTGGAGGTTGTGGGGGTACGAAATAGGACTGGTTGTATTTGTACACCTTCGCGGATGTTTAGTTACCGGTGGTACCTACCGCCACAGCGGCAATACCTGATATAATTGTTCGTCTTAAGGTGGGAAAGAAGGGGACGAGAGAAAAGGCCAGTCAGTGTTTGAAGTTTTACTGGCAAAACTTTTTTTGGGCAAAATGTTTTACTGGCAAAACATTTTTTTGGGCAAAATAAATAAGATATTGATCCAGTACAAACATAGAATTTAATTTTCTTCACAAGGTGAACTCAAAATTTCTTGAATATCTGCCAAGGGTGTCCTGGAATTTAATGACAACCTTTTCTCTTTATTTAAAAAGTTCATCATCTAATGCCGCTATGCACATGATCGATATTCAGAAACGATTGATTTCACCTAGCGAAGAAAATTAAACTCTATGTTTGTACTGGAACAATATTTGATTTATTTTAGCTAAAGAAATGTTTTGCCATAAAAACTACTACTCGCATCCGCTTCCATGCCGCCTAAGGACGCACTTCAGGAGAAGATTTATTTTCTGAACTAATTTTACTAAAACTTACTTTGAAACATATTTTAAAAACGGGCAAAGCACATGAATAAAGTATTATATTGTTTATAAAACACCGTTGAAATGCAATATCATCTCAATCTTTAGAGTAAGAAAATATGGCCAAATTATTAAGAAATATTAAAAAAAAACTACATTATCTTCTTTAGCGTCGAATTACAGTTGGGCCACGGTCACTGAACAGGAGGACTATCGTCATAGCTTAGTTGGGCCATGGTCACTGATCAGGAGGATTATCGTCATAGCTTAGTTGGGCCATGGTCACTGATCAGGAGGATTATCGTCATAGCTTAGTTGGGCCATGGTCACTGATCAGGAGGATTATCTTCATAGCTTAGTTGGGCTAGGGTCACTGGTCAGGAGGATTATCGTCATAGCTTAGTTGGGCCAAAGTCACTGATCAGGAGGATTATCATCATAGCTTAGTTGGGCCACGGTCACTGACCAGGAGGACTATCGTCATAGCTTAGTTGGGCCATGGTCACTGGTCAGGAGGATTATCGTCATAGCTTAGTTGGGCCATGGTCACTGGTCAGGAGGATTATCGTCATAGCTTAGTTGGGCCATGGTCACTGATCAGGAGGATTATCGTCATAGCTTAGTTGGGCCATGGTCACTGATCAGGAGGATTATCTTCATAGCTTAGTTGGGCTAGGGTCACTGGTCAGGAGGATTATCTTCATAGCTTAGTTGGGCTAGGGTCACTGGTCAGGAGGATTATCTTCATAGATTAGTTGGGCCACGTTCACTGGTCAGGAGGATTATCGTCCTAGCTTATATGGGCCACGTTCACTAACTTTCCTTCTCATTTTACCCAGACTTAGGGTCGTGTGGTGCCTTAGATTGGGTTATATTTGCTAAGCTATGAGCGTGCTGTCACAGATTACGATAGGTTTGTATAGTGTTTTGTCATAGGCTAGGTTAGGATAAGTTAAGTTAGGGTTTTACTGTGTCTTACTATTCATCACTTGGGGTTTTTCATTCAGCTTGAAAAATTGTTTAAATACATCCTAAATGGAGCACCACAACAGCCAGTACCGATTTAATACACCAACACACCTTGTTTATATTTCCCAAGAAGAAACTCGTGGCCTAACTCTTAACTCCTTGTTTACAGTCCCCAAGAAGAAACTCGTGGCTCAGTTGTAATGTGGGATTAATGCTACCCTTGTAAACACAGGTCATAGCGGGTATACGTGGCCCAAATGCAATGCACCCTTCTCTAGAATGAAACATTTTGTTTGCATTTTATAATCTTTTAACTTTAATGTGTAGTAATTTTATATTATTTTACTATACATAACTAACCATATGAATAAATTTTCAAAATGGGTCACTGGCGGTATAAAGTTCCTTCCAGGATTATGACTGAAAGGTTATTAAATGCAAATAAAAGGTTTCAATACAAAAAAATACTGAAAGGGCCTGATTGAATTTTTTTTTTAATGTTTGGTTTCAGTAATATTTTCTTATTTTAATGGCATTTTTGTTAACAGTATAATATTGTTCTAATGTCAGTTTTCGGTTTTTAGAATCAATCACAAATTAATTTATAGTAATAAAACAATGTGAAAAATAAGCTCCTTTGCTGATGAGCGTCCTTAATAATATATTCCGTTTATTCTATCTGATGTATAATAGTGGGAAAAAAAACACACTCTTTCTAACCTCATGTCTTCTTGCCCGTGCAGGCTATACACTAAAAGGATAGGGATGAAGAATAAAGAGTTGCGTAAATGTTGCCACATTAGCGTAGAGAGAGTGAGAATTCAGGAAAAGGAAAAGCCACCCACACGGCGAGAATTCTAACCTCAACCTTTCCGTCATTGGCAACAAGACCAGATGAGGTTGATGCATTAACCAGCTTGCCTACCGATGCGGGTCAATTTTTAATCATTCAAAAAAGTGTCGCGGAGCACCACAAATATAATTTCTTTAGTGAAGTAACCCGCCTCGGTGGCGTAGTTAGCTAACGCGCCAGTCGTTTTGAGCTCGACTGCCGTGGACGGGGAGATCGAGGTTCGAATCTCGGTCGGGTGAACTGGGTGTGGTTTTTCGTAAATTGTTTTCCACTCTCCCTCCACGCAAATGCGGGTTCACTTCCTCTAAATTCAACCTTCCCAATTCCTAACCCATTAGTGTAATTAGTACTTAAGCGTATAACCCAAACGGGTAGTAAGACGCGGTGCTAAGTATTATTTTGTGAAGTAGTTTTTTTCTTTTTTCCTTTTTATGCTTTAATTATTTACGTTCCGAGTTATTTGGGTTTTTTTCAGGAAAATGATTTGCAGAGTTAAGTTGGTCAGGATTAATCTACGGTTATTGGGGACAGTGTCAGGAGTACTAAACGTCCCTCTAAGTTTACCGGACTGCCTTAAACTAAGTTCATTTGAAGCTCATGTGCTGATGTAATCTTATGTTTTAAAATTGCATGTTAAATCTCTTAATTTATTTTTAACTTGCCAAATTTGAAATATTTTTTAAGCATTTATGTTATTTTATTTAAATATAGGTAAAAATGGCAAGGAAATTCAATATTTAAAGCTATATATACCCCCCCCCCCCCAAATACGTTATTTTTTAAGTTTTATAATGAAGCTATGCATAAAATATGTATAAATGAGCTTACTTACTCTATGGCATTAGGAACGCGAAAAGTTCATTGCCGCACACATAAAAGTATGCCACTTATCCCTTCTTTAGTTAGTTCTATCCAGATCACAAATTAAAATAAATTCAAAGTTTTTTTAATTCATACGCAGATAATAATAAACAACCCTGTCTAGGGAGATGGGTTGAAGAAGATATATTAGAGTAAATGTACCCACACTAATGCGGAGGGTTGGGAAGACTAGAGTTAAAATAAAATGACCAGCTTCGGTGACCACATGGTCTAACGCGCTAATCTCGTGTTGGACTAGACTGCCAAAGACGGGAAGATCAGGGTTCAATCCCAGTTGGGTGCACTGAGAGTGGTTTTTCCAAAATGGTTTTCCACTCTCCCTCCACGCAAGTGCGGGTGTAACGAGAGTGGTTTTCTTAATTGTTTTACAAATGGTTTTCCACCCTCCCTCCACGAAAATGCGGATGAATTTCCTCTAAATTAAGCCTTCTTAATCCCTAGCCCATTAGTGTAAGTAGTAAATAGGCGTATAACTTGAATAGGTAGTAAGACGCAGCGCTAAAAAAAATTTGAAGAGTTAACCTATATTATTCCAGTCTGAACTATAATCTCGTCCTCTTACCCTAACGGCTGTCAAGTGGAATGCGAGTCTAACGCCAAAGAGCACTCGACCAAAGTCATAGGTTACAAACAGAGTAAACACTCTAAAGAAGACTTCTGTGTAAATTCAGTTCGACATAACTGCCCCTCAAAAACCAGTGCACAATTCTGATTTAGATAGAAAAGAACATTTTTGATAGTTATAAGAGTTACTAAAACAATTTTTATACGTTTATATGACAAGACAATATATGATATGCAACTGTCACTTTTCATAAATAATATCAATACCCAATCTGGTGCTCAATTGGATTACCGGTGACGGGAAAGTGGGGTTCGAATCCGGTAGGGTGTATTGAGGGTGTTTATTTACGAAATAGTTTCCCACTATGTTGCCATGCAAATGTGGATACATTACCTCTAATAGTATACCCTGGACATCTGTATCATATCAGCGAAATTAATGAATGTACACAACACAAGCTAGTAGTAAGACGCGGTCGAAAATTATCAATATCTATAAAATAATATTAATAGTAAAATAAAAATGTTAAGATTGTTGATTGCAAAAACAAAATGTGTTTGTATTTTCTAAAAGTTACTTTCAACCAGAATTCCACTATATAAAAATTACAGAGTAGCAAGGTATGGTCTGACATAGTTAAAAAGCATTAGTTAAGCATTTGACAAACAAACAGTTAGAAAAATCTTAATAGCTGTTAAGTGCTCACACCATTATTTCTAGGGATCGTGACAGTGGTTTCAATAGAATCAATTAATTTTTATATAATGTGTTAACTCCCACATCAAACAGAAAGAGAAATTAATGCAATTACAATTTACCAATGAGCGCATTATCAAAACCTACATTTATAAAAGGTTTAAAATACAGAGACTGATTTATTAATGGTGTGTTAATAAGCTCATAAGAGTTGTATAATTTTGTAAGCAAATTATTTTTGCAATAATTACATTTTTCTTAAAGATTTTTTTTTCATGATTTCTGACAGATACTACAGTCCAATTTAAAATGAAATGAAATAATAGAAAATATTATTATTATTTTGCTGTAAACAATAATAACTGTTTTACTAAATTGATAAGCGTTATTTTGTAGGTAATTATAATAACTATCAAAAGTGACAGATGCATATCATATATTGTCTTGAAGGATGAGCTACACTTTTACCTAATAGTCAGAAACCAGCTTTAGATTTTGGTTACTTTTCCCTGTGATTAATTTTATATACTATAAAATAAATAAGCTGTGATTCCCTACAAGAAGAAATGGTACTCCAGCTAGGTTTTTCTGCGCAGTTAAAATTTTGTGTTTTTCATTTCTTTCTGGGTCGTATAAACAATAAGAACACCAAATAATCCATATTTTAGAATGTTTGTCTTTTGTTCAGTTTTTTTTCCCAGTAAAGTGAAAAAGTATTCATCGGATCTAGACGGGATTTCTTCTGTTGTACTCCTTATTTTTCAGAGAACTATATTAAGCTATAATATATATTATAACCTGACGTTAGCTCATCAGCAAGATAAATAGTACTGAAAAAAATCGGGCGCAAGCAGTGAAACTTCGTCGCGGCTGGTATTGCGGGTACACAAGATGGCACTTGATATGAACTGGGATGTGAAGGGGGAGAGGGGGAAGCCCGAGTTCGTGTTTATTCCTGAATCTTCCTAAAAGTTGTCGAACGTATTGTTTAATGCGAGCGAAGCCGCAGATAAATGCTAGTTATAAATAATAATTTTAAAATCCCATCCTTGAGGTTACAATAAACGATATTAGCAAACACGAATCGCTGGGCAAGGCAAACAGTGGAGTAAGTCTTGCCAGGTTTACTGGTGAGGCTCAAATCCTGGACGAAACTAAATGGTTTTCCATCCTCCACCGAAGCAAGTGCGAGTAGACTACTTCTAAAATCAACAACTCTGATTTTGTTTTAATTAGTGTAAATATTCTGACCAACCAGACGGGTAGTATGACGTAAAACATGGTTTTATTTATATATATATATATATATATATATATATATACGAAAAACGAAAAAATATGTGTTAATAAAAGAAAATCAGGGTATTTAAAAAAAAAATCAAAATTTTGTAAGAGTCCAAGATCCTTGAAAAGTATTATTTTGAACACAAGAAACAACTTTCGTGATGTTCGTCACGTTCCCAACTCTCCCCGAGTTACAGACCATGACGACCAAAACCGAAGTACGCCGTGCATGCCAAATGTCGCGTGTGGTGAAGAATCCACAAGCCCACAAGCGATCCAATCCCTCTCCTTGCTATTCAAATCCTCCTGAGAAACCAGAAGAGGATGATGATGGATAGTTCCAGCGACAAGTGGGCGGGGCCGGATATTAACATTTCATTTGATGACTGCGTTGGTCGTGTGGGCGGCATTCGACATGTTTGTGAATTCGTACTAAGAAAAGCCGCCATTTGCGAGATGTATGCAGGTATGAAACAACCAAGTTAATTAGTGGGTATCCGCTTCAGTGGCCACATGGTCTAACGCGCTACTCTCGTGTTAGACTAGACTGCTGAAGACGGGGTTCAATCCCGGTCTGGTCCAGTGAGGGTGGTTTTTCTAAATGGTTTTCCAATCTCCCTCCACGCAAATGCGGGGACACTTCCTCTAGATTAAACCTTCCTAATGCCTATCACATTAGTGTAATTAGTACATAGGCGTATAAGCCGAACGGGTAGTAAAACGCGGTACTAAATAAAAAAAGTTGGTATGAATCAAAACACTATTGTTTTTAATAGTCTGTTTAAAAGATTAAAAAACTAAGTGAATAGCATAAGAAAATAGAAAACAAAAAATATTGTTTTTCTTTCACTTCATTGGTAAAAAAAAATCATGGCTAAAAACAGGCCACAGCTCTGGCGTTTGAAACCCTAAGCGTTCTTTAGTAATTTATTAAATAATTGCCACGATTTTTAAAATATCTGAATGCGTATTCCTTCTTTTAAACGGTAATGTGTTTACTCTATCAAAGACGGAAATTAACATAAAACAATAACTCTACAGGCATATAGAGTAGGATCATCATGGGAAGAATATTCCTTGTATTTGATAGTTAAAAAAAGTTTTAGATTTACTTTCATGTTAACATTCACCGCGCCATATAGTTTGTAGCTTTCATCTTGACCAATGGTGTAGAGTTATACAGTTGGAAGATATAGCGGTAACTTGCCAGTGTCGGTTGAAATAAATTAAAATAAATTAAATTAAATTAATCTAAAAAATGACACATAGACACGGAAATCAAACCAGATTTAATTTTTCAACTAAATTTAATTTTAGCTTAAAGATGTACCCCGTTAAAGCTACAACCGCACTCAAACTTTAATTTCCGTCTATGCAATGTTAGTTCTACTTTATTATTATTATTATTATTATTATTATTATTAAATGAACCCGTGAACCTTGGCTTGCTTTAACAATCATCTACCACCTAGCTAGTCAGGATTAGTTTCCTGCTCAGGGTAGTTCATCCCTCATAATTTAAACCAAAGTATAAGATGGGAGGTGACCTGGTGGTCTAGGTGTAAGGTGTCGGACTTCTATGCTGGGGGTCCAGGGTTCAATCCCCGGTCTCGGCACAGATTTATCTGATTCCCAAACCCTTCCTTCCCCTCTGACAAGACGTATATTAATCACAACATGTGAATGTGAGGAATACCAGGCCTCCACCGTGGTTCGGATTCCACGTTAAACTGTAGGTCCTCCATTTCATCTCACTATCACCCTACCATTACACATTATAGTAAGTGCGTATAACCCGAACGGGTAGTAAGACGCGGTGCTAATAATAATAATAATAATAATAATAATAATAATAATAAAAGATGGATTTTGCCTTAAATGATCCTGAACATGGAACTAAACTTTGATATCTAAGTGTTCGAGCATTGTCACGCTAAGTTTAAGGTTCTAGGATTAATTCTCGTGTCCAGGAATCGTCTTTCAATAATATTTAGTTAGATTCGTGTAAACGGCTGGCATCCATTACCAAGGTTTCATTTATTTTGTAAATGATTTCCAAGCTTTTTTAGAATGGCGATTTGAATATCGATGATGGATAAATATATGTCAGGATTCGCTAAAAGTATGTTGTTTATATCCGCTTGTATTTATTCAAGCGTTTATAAGGTATACAAAGTTTTATTTTCATAGGTTAAATAAACTTAAAACTGTAGAAATTTCGTGTCCTCTTAGTAATTGTTCAAATTAAGCACCAAGAGATTGTTTTTAAGATGAAATATGAAAAAACATAATTTACGTCTCTTAAAAATATTATTAATTTAATACGAAACTAAAATGACTAGTTAAAATAACAACATTGAATTAATGTAAAAATGAATATTAAATTACCAAAACTACATTTTTTCAATAATGGTTCGTCGGTGTCAAAAAGATGACAATATAATTATATCCATCACACAAAAGTTAGTATATCCAATGTAGCAGATACATTACGATAACTATATTTAAGTACTATTACAGTCAACACTTGGCTTTATAAAAATGTCAAATAGCAATTTATTAGATATGACAGAACAAAGAGTGAATTAAATTGACGTACGTTTATGATACATTACATAAATAAGAAAACAATAACTGAAAGGAAGATATTTTTTTTAATTGTGATATTTTATATTTCCTACATACTTTAATGCAAGGGATAATTTTATATCGAAAACTTCTTTACTAAAAAATTAACCTCTTTTGAGAAAGGAAAAAACAAGCGGCCCTTATATAGATTAAATATTTTCGATGACAAATCTTAGATTAAATACCTAAGTGACAGTCAATTTGTAAGAAGATATTAATTCAGTTTTGACGCTTGGTTAAAAATAAATAATATAAGCAATGGAGTGTGAAGATCGCGTACTGTTGTGGAGACATATTTTCCAAATGGAGGGAGAAAGCTTATGAGAAATCAGCAACATACGACGACGAAATAATAAAAGCCTCATTGAATCAAATGTTAAGTGAGGAAGCAGAGGCAACAGGGGAAACCCGTTAACAAAACTCTGCCAAACTTTTGACACTTTTTATTTAATATTTGCTTTTAACTAATATTCAAAATTAATTATTACTATTAATACAATTATTTATTTTACATGTTTAATATTTCAAAATATTATTGTATTAGCAAATTAAATTTGCTTGAGTAATACCCTCAGAAAATGGTGTTTAAGGTAATCATTCCAGTAGGCCTACATCTTTATGTGTAATTAGTTAATAAAGTAAATCATAAAAAAATATCCTTTATAACATTTCGAACAAAGGGGTAGTTCAAAGTTCCATACAAATTAAATAAATATTTTGTTTAACATAGCCTATAAACATTTGAATGAAATTAATCTTTGTTTCAAACTAAGATAGGTATAAATCTATTTTAAACTTATGTTTGCAAATTACATGGAGTTAGCCTAGAAATAAGCACGCTATAATGCAAATAGATTTAATCTAAGCCCATAATCATCGCCCCTATCCTATAGATTATAGATGAAGTCATCAATAGCCCACATGTTAAAAATACTGATTAAAAAGCAAAGTGAAGAAGGGGGGATGTAGGGGTTTGATTTTAAGAGAATGCGAAACAAAATTCCACAGGAGGAAGTATTGAAGGTAGCTCTTCAATAAATATAAAATTTCATTAAGCTCGCTCGGAGATCGACCCTCTAGCCCATCTGGTTAGAGAAAACAGCTTATAGTACAATTTTCATACACCTAGAAAAGTTACATCAATGTCCACGTATTCATACGTCAGATCATGTGATCTCTGCAGCTGTAACTTTTGATATAAATGATCAGAAACCCACTTCGATAGCTACATGGTCTAAGGCGCTACTCTCGCAATAGACTAGACTGCCGATAACGGGGATATCGTATCGTGGTTTGATCCTGACCGGGTGTACTGAGGATGGTTTTTTCATAAATGGTTTTACACTTTCTCTTTCGATGCAAAATCGGGTACATTTCCTCTAAATTTAACCTTTCTCATCCCTATCCCATTATAATAATTAGTAAATAAGCTTATAACCCAAATTGGTAGTAGGACGCAGTAATAATAATAATAATGATAATAAAAATAAAAATAATACAGTAAAATTTTATCAGTGTTGAACCCAAAAAGTTTGCATTTTCTAAAAGGCCCTTCGTAAGAAAATTGGACTGTACTTTGCCGGTGGCATCCATACTCCTACACCTTGATATACCAAGTGAACGAAACTATACACATAGGTATTGATGCTACGTCCCTACATGTAAAACATGTCATTACATTTTTTTTAAATTGAAAAGAAATATTGTCGTCGCCTGAATCGGAAACAAACGGGACTATAAATCATATTTTTAAAAAAATAACAAGAGACATCTACCGTGGCGTATAGTGTGTGTCATCCAGATTACGCGCAGATAGGTACTCTATATCCTTTATTGCAAATGAAACAAATGTAATGTGCACAACATATATAGTTCATATATCAATGACACGTAAGTAAAATGGTGGAGATTTTAATAGTCACAAATATATACGTGTAGTGGGTAGAGTTGGCGTGGCGTGGGCCGTATAATATCGATTGAAATATTAGAAGGGAAAGGGAGAAAAGAAAATCGTGTGATGACAATTAAGGAAACAGATTATATTTGGAGAAATGAGTCAGTAAAATGGGAAATATGGATGAAATCTAATTTAATAAAGAAGTATTAGTTTTTACTTTGGGTATTTGTGATTAACTTTCCAAACAAACATATTGTTAACAAAGCATAGCTAACAAACTAACATAACCTAAACCAGAGTTACCTAACTTTTTCATCCCAAGAGAAAAATCTTAATATCAGTTTTCATCGCGGTCCAAGGATAATCTTATAAACTTAATAAAGGCCTACGAACAAGAACTATATAAATTGTATTTTTGGTTAAAAAGATTTATTTTCACTCCTAAGAAATGTTTCGCTTCTTTTCGACCTTAATCCAAGACTCCTGCGGCACATCTGCTAACTCTTCACGGCAAACTGGTTGAAAAACGCTGTGTCATACAAATATCTAAAGGACAGAAAAGCCAGCTTCAGTTTTGGAAGCAGCAAAAATCTGCAATACAGTTGTAGCCTTGCATTATTCAAAACAAATATTTAAAAAAAGACTAAAAAACTATCATTTCTAAGAAATCGATTGGGTTTTTTTTTAAAGTTTTTTTAGCAGCGCATCTTACTACCCATTTGGGTTGTGCGCATATGTACTAATTAAGCTAATGAGCTAGGAAGGAGGAAGGTTGAATTTAGAGGAAGTTTACCCACATTTGCGTGGGTTGAGTGGGTAAAACCATTCAGGGAAAATCACCCTCAGTACACGCGATCGAGATTCGAGCCTCGATCTGCCCGTCATCGATAGTCTAGTCTAGTCTATTGCGAAAGTATTCCTTAGACCATGCGGCCACCGAGCAGGTATTCTTTGATTTACTTTTTATTTATTTTTTGCAACGTGTCTTAATAACATCCGGTTTATCCTCACTTTTTTAATTATATTTATGAGGTAAGGAGAGAGAAGGTAAAGTTTATATGAAATATTACCGCATTTGCGTGGAAGGAGATTCAAAAACCATTAATTAAAAACACTCTTAGTTCACCCAGCTGAGATTCAAACTTCAACTTCCACGTCAGAGAAAAGCCAGAATTAAATATGTTTATTTTTATTCCACGTGCGCACCGATATGAGTTTGATTTACTTATGAATTTAATGAACTTCATTAAATCCGATGATAAACATAGCAGATAATTCTGATAAAATATGAGGTTATACAATATTTTACGATCCTTTTATGAAACTTTAGCAAAACTTTTTTTAACAACATGTTAATAATTGATATACCGACATAGACAAGCAGTAAGAATGTCAAAATTCTGTCATGCGTGAGTCGTTCAAGAAATCCTGATAGAGGAGTTCAAATAGGCTAGTTGACATATTAATAAATAAATACATAAGAGATAAGTTAATTAAAATAAAACGTATGACTTGACCCTTGAGACATGCGTTACAATCTAAAACTTGTATGCAAGAGTGAACTGATTTAATTAAAAGAAGATAATGTATTCTTTGATTGTAATATACGCATTATTTTAATAGAAAATAATCCAAATAATCTTCACTGGGAAAATAAAAGCTTTAGTAATAACTAATAACCCACTTCGGTGGCCACATGGTCTAAGGCGCTAGTCTCGCAGTAGACTAGATTACCTATGACGGGGAAATCGAGGTTTGAATCTCGGTCCGGTGTACTGAGGCTGGTTTAAAAAAAATAGTTTTCCACTCCCCCCCTCCAGCAAATGCGGGTACACTTCCAATATATATAGCCTTATTCATTCCTAAAACCATTTGCGTAATTAGTACATAAGCTTATAACCCGAACGTGTAGTAAGACGCGGTGCTAAAAACCCGCAACTTACTTACTACCCAGGGCCTGGATTCACTAACGGGATCAAATAGTTGCGCCGGCGCAAGTTTGAAAGATGTGCTCAAATTCCTATTCACTAAAAGGAGCAGACGCAATTTGAGAACAAATTTGCACCTTTTATTTCCCACCACTCAAGAGTAGGCGCAACTATTAAAATCATGAATGTCACTTCAATAAATTTAAATGGCGGCATATTATCGTTATGGCTTAAAATACAATAATTAGTTAACTGTACTCCAATTAAAAATAAAGAAATTAAAATAACATACATCTGTCAAGCACAAAATTTGTTTCAATTTAGATAGTGTTAATAAAGCAATTACTTACATTTTATTGTTGAAATGTTACATTCAAACAACGCAATAGCATTTCTTGCATTATTACAAAAGAAAACGTCAAACAAAGCCAGGAAATGTGTAATCTTTGTCAAGATCCAAAGAGGTTTGTATTCCTCCAAGTCCAAAGACATCTCGTCACTAAATATGGCGGTTAGTATAGCTCTAAAATAAGTTTTAAAGTTTCTATAAAGGTTTTATTAATGGAACCTAATCTTTAAGCTAATAATATAAATAAATACAACATAATGTACTAATATTGATTTTGTAAAGCTCTCAGAAAGAGGCCGCTTCTAATTGTGTTGCTAGTTTATAAGCAAAATGTTTTAGACATCTTTGTATTTTCTGTCATTTTCATTAGAGATTTAAAATAAAGTAGCCTTGACTTTGAAAGTAAATTCTTCGCATGGATTGGTCGAAAAGAACACAATTGATGACATTTATGGTGACGTCACCACAATCTTGCCATCAGTTTGCGCATTGTTTAGTGAACTCGGAAATGGAGCAAATAATAAGGCGCATCTTTGGGAGTATCTTGGGTGCAAAGTTGCGTCATTTCTTGACTTACGCCGGAGCAGAATTGCACTCGTTAGTGAATCCAAGCCCTATGTAATGATAGTTATTATGAAGTTGTAGAATCGATGTAAGTCTTAATCTAACTTAAGCCTGGTTAACCAAACCCTTGTTACCTATGGGATCATTTCCTTCGAGGGAAAAAATACCGAAGGTGCCAGCTGGGAATCGAACCCGGGACTCCTAGACTCGTATCCAGGTGTACTGACAAATACATCACGGGGCCGGTTATCACTGCCTATAAAATAACATTAATAAAATATTTTATTTTATTTATTTGAGGTATTTAGCACGCACTTTCTGAACATACTGATTAGGTATATCAGCAAATGATAATTTCTATGAGCGAGAGCGAAAAGGCCTAATAATTTTGCCGGTTAAGGTATTTTTACGTACCTTACAGGGTTATTTTATATACCACAACATTCATGGGAACGACAGCTTTACTTATCCTCCGAAGGAAGTTGTGCTACGGATTTTTATTGTTCAAGGGAAATCCGTCAACCCCGGCTGGGTTTGAACCCACGAACATCGGGTCATGAGGCAAGCACTTTACACCAAGACCACTGGGGGGTTGATACTACTAGTAAAATAGTTGAGTGTTATCAATTTTTGTCACAACAAAATATGTTTGTAATTTCTAAGAGGTCCTTCCTATTAAAATTAAGCTGTACTTATGTTTGTGGCGCTAATTTTGGTGAACTCTCTTGGGCTGTTAGTTGCTAATCTGGTTTGAATGTTCTACTATAACCCTAGAAAGTGAATGATGTAGTTAGCGGGTTTTACTGCTCATATCCAGCTTCATCTCCAACATTCATATCTAGGAACATATGATCGAGATAAATTTCGAGAAAATACAATCACAAAATATTAACCTTAATTAAAATTGAGAATCATTTTGTTTATAATGAGTAATTTAATAATTTTAGTACTTTTTTTTTAATTCTGTTTTTTACGGCAGAAATTGTTCAGTATTAGTGTTCAGGAATATTGATGGGGGAGGCCAGAATTCAACTCCTTGTCGGATGCAATGAAGATTTTATCAACTAATAACTCTGTCCGCCCTCTCCTCAAGTAAACGTTTGTTGCAGCCGTGCAGTGTCTTAAAATGTTCCCTTAATATGTGTTCTTGTATTAAATTGCGGGCAGTTCGAGCGTACAGTAAGTCGAGTAGCATCAAAATAAATACTGTAATTATATGTAGACCCTATAAACAGAGAGAGAGTATTGTGGGTCAAGTTAATAAACTTGATCCACAAAACATCAGAGTATATAATAACTATCAAAAAATAACTAAATGATAACTAACACAAGATACTTTATTTTATTTATTACCCGCCTCGGTGGCGTAGTTGGCTAACGCGCTAGTCGTGTTGAGTCCGACTGCCGAGGACGGGGAGATCGAGGTTCGAATCTCGGATAATTAGTACTTAAGCGTATAACCCGAACGGGTAGTAAGACGCGGTGCTAAATAATAATAATAATAATAATAATAATAATAATTTATTTATTAGTGAACATATAGGCCTATTTTTTTAGTAGCGCGTCTTTCTACCCGTTCGGGTTATACGCTTAGGTATATACTATTTACTGTAATGGTTTTAGGGACTGGGAAGATTATATTTATATAAAATGTACCCGCATTTGCGTGGAGGGATAATGGAGAACAAGTTAGGAAAAATCACTCTCAGTACACCCGACCGAGATTCTAACCTCGATCTCTCCGTCATCGGCGGTCTGGTCTACCGCAAAAGTAGAGCGTTTAGACCACGCGGCCAATGAAGCGGATTATAGATAGGCCTATTAAAAGTGTAGCAAGCTAATGACCAAAGTAAACAAGCTAATACTACTTAACTTCAGCTACGCGTCGAAGGCCTACTACCCGTCCGGGCGACCTACATATGTATATAAATGGGGTAGGGATAAGGAACGTGGAATTTAAAGGAAGTGTACACACATTTTTGAGAAAGGAGAATGGAAAGATATTTTTAAAACTTCAACGTACACTTAGCTAGGATTTTAATCTGTTCACTTCCCCTACACCTTAGAAAATCAAACCCTGACATGCTCACCTTTGCGTCTGGTAAAAAAAAAAAAAAAAAAAA
>CABFWO010000751.1:240815-254257 GCA_902155825.1 Timema genevievae
GGGGGGGGGGGGAGTATGAGTTTTCCTCTACTCCTCCCTGAGCCCAAATTTATATAATTTCCGTTTCTTAACTGTAGGTCTACACAAAGTAGATACTACTTTTTATTTACATCCCAAGTAAATCTTAAGTTTCTGGTGCATAAGAGTGCAATAGAGTAAATAAAATTAGTTCGAAGCTATTCAAAAATTATAAATACTGCAGGGGAAAAAATGCTATATCTAAAGAAAGAGTTTTGTCGGCTAAATAATATCAAGAACCAATAAGGGCAAATACCTCTGTCAACTTGTTTTATTAAAATTGTCACCTTTATCACACAGAAAAAGTTGTACACACGTAAATTTCCTAGACTGTCAACGTGTTCAATGAGAGTACTATTATTTATTGCACTATCTACTATATTATTAGTATATTGTCTAGTAAAATTTTGATCAGTTACATATTATTTGAGAATACATTTTTATGGGTTATTATAATACATGTATGATTTTGTTATTAATTTTAAAAAGCATGAATAATAAATAATGTAACTATATGAAACCATTTAAATTATTATGTGTTTTCTTATGATGTCAGCGTAGAGTATAAAT
This sequence comes from Timema genevievae, assembly GCA_902155825.1. Taxonomy (NCBI): domain Eukaryota; kingdom Metazoa; phylum Arthropoda; class Insecta; order Phasmatodea; family Timematidae; genus Timema; species Timema genevievae. The sequence goes on from CABFWO010000751.1 coordinate 241,404, forward strand.
CACATTATTTGTATTTAAATAAATGTATATAAATAGTCAAACTATGATAGTAAAATTATTATAATATATAGTTATTTAAATGTAAAAGATTATATATATAATAGTATATATATATAAAATACTTCCTCCAGGCTCAACAAGCTGTTAAATAAATAAAAATGTTTACAAATTCATAAGCCAGTACAATGTAGAATCTATTAGAAATCTGCATGTCTCAAGTAACTCCGTTTGTAATTACTTCAATTGTAATAACTACCTATCGAGATCAATATAAACGGCAAACGAATAGAAACAAAAATGATCTATTATTATTATTATTACCAAATTCACAAATGTTAATCAAAATTCAAATTAGCTCAGCCTTTTAAAAAAATGTACAGCGTAGTAAATAATACAAAAATAAAAATAATTCTAGATACATTTTTAAATACTTTGCCACAGTCAATCTAATGATATGGGTCAATTGTTAAAGTAATCTAAATTGAAATGAAAGATGTTGAATCACATTTAATTTAATGATATACTTAAATTTGTATCACCTGTAAGAAAAAATTGTTTAATTAAACTAAGGACCAGCAAAAAAAGTAAAAATGCATAAACATTTCTTACATTGACTCATAAACGCCATAACAATATGAATAGCTAAATTAATAAAGGCTTAAGTCTAATACAAAATTAAATAACATAGCCTGAGTCATATGTAATCAAAAATAAAATCAAGTTAAAACAAACCATATTGAGAGAAAACGTCCATTCTTATTTTAAATTCTGAAAGTAGAGTCCTAAAACACGTTATTTAACCTGAGAGAATGAAGAGATAAAATAAATACTTTTATTAAATTAAGATCAATAATAAATGCACACTACTAATTATTTTTGAATGAGTAACATTTTGCTATATATACTATATATTTTAAATTTAATATATTTTGTTTAAGTGATTTATTATTATTATTATTATTATTATTATTATTATTATTATTATTATTATTATTATTATTATTATTATTATTATTAAGCTAGTGTGTACCTGTATTTAAGGTTTGTTCTTATATTAAATAATGAGTTCAATACCTTGCTTATGTCTTACTAAATGTATTATTTTTTTTAAATCAAATTAAGGGTTCATTGGCAAGTTTAAATTTTCTTAAATTACAAACAACATGATATAGTAACAGCAACAAAACCAACAGAATACTAACAATGTAACAACATATTCCTATTACAATGCACGAACAGAAAGCAACTAATAACAGTAATTCGAATGTTTATGAAAGTGATGAGGAACTTTTTGAACCGTCACTTCTCCAATCACGTAGAAAAAAAAAGAAACGATTACTATTATATTATTACATATGTCATAATTGATGAAGGATGGGGAAGGAAAATGCATCACAGATACATATAAGTTTAACAAATAAGTTTATTAAAAAAAAAAGCAAACAAAAAGATATAGAATTACATATGAGTGACAAGATTTTAATTCAATTAATTAACGATAACTGTATTCAGTTATCGAGGTAGAAACCATTCGGTTGGACGAATAGAAATTAATACTTTGTAGACAAGGAACCGACATAAGTTAGATATAACATTTCGCTTAGTTTAATAACTCTATAATTGAGATATTCGCTCTTACTCGAAGGATGAAGCGCCTGCCACAACTCGGCAACAGTAAAAGGGTAATTAAGTTTTAGGCAATAAACATAAAGACAATCTAGCCAGGCTAATACCATATTAATACCTGAGAGGTATAATCATGAATGATAGTGAAACAATTGAAAATAGAAACATAGCTTCAAATCCTATATTTTTAGAGTCACTAAGAAGATTATTATTTAAGCTAGCTAGCTTGTATTAACCCTCATGGAGAGTTACGAAACACCTAAGAATAATATCCTATAAGAGGAGCTTCCATTTTACAAATAATAGATGGCTAACAAGCAGACATCTACACAGTATTTTACTATGGCCGGTCATTTCCAAATGAGTACTGCCAGAGCAATCAATAGTAAATTTATACATTTACCCATTACTAGAGCATACTATAGCTAGTAAAAACTATCTTTGAACACTTAGATACACATGGCGCCTGAAGGAGCCGGAACAAAGCATTATCCCCGCGGGCCACTACATCAATCTAGTATTGCTCCCACAGGTTGCGCACCATAAATAGCTACATAAAAGGGTGCAATCGTGACTGCAATCAGTCGGTGACCTAACTAGGTCCAAGAAGAAAGTGTGAGATGATCTGATTGTACCCATAAAGAGATCCTAAGCTTGATAATGCCGTTTAGAGTGTCACAAATATAACAATGTCTTAAGGATTTAAGAAACGCAAAACAAATTCATGGGCTAAGTATACACAATCACCTGGTCCTATACATAAGTAGAGCAGAGAGCCCTCGTATTTAAACTATGCCTTATGGGCATAGGGAAATAACCCTCAGACTATCTGACCCAAGAAACTATGTCTGATGGACATAGAAAAATAACGTCAGACATTCCGACTAAATGAGCCATGTCTGATGGAGCTAGAAAATAACGTCAGATATTCTGACACGATACTCAATGTCTAATCGACATTTAAAATAAAGAAAAACATTCTGATACATGAAACTATGTCGGATGGACATAGAAACGGAGTTTATAATCTAATGTAGATTCTAAACAGAAGAGAAAGATACTTAAAGTCTCAGAAGAGGCTTCCTCTGCGACGTGGCGGTGAGACCAACGCCTGACACATCGTGGCCACCAGTAGTCTTCGGTGCTTAAGTTTTACGTTGTAGTTCTTCCTCCGGTGAATAAATACAATGGAATACAAAAATGCGAGTCACAGGGAATCCGTTATATAACAACAGAACTGCCTCGGAATTGGACTACATCAGGAGATTTAAGGGGAGAAGGGGGGTGGGGGGGTTAGAGTTGTAGAATTACTCCACTTTCTCACTAGCGCTGTCAGAAGATGTGGCGAGCAGAGACAATTATCTTTCTTTTCTTCGATGTGTGCCCTTCGATCAAGACGTGAAAATGCTCACGATACCGAAATGGTCCGCTGGGACAATGTTCCTCGACGCTTGGGCGTTTCCCGGCAACATCAATTCACATCTTATTGGAATATATTAGTACTTGTTATCTTGTTTTAAGTGTCTTTATGGAATTTTAATTGTCTTTATGAAATTTTAATTGTAGATGTAATATTATATAAATGACATGCTACACTTTTTTTTAACGAGAACCAATTCCAAAAATAAAAACGGTACGATGCCCTGCACAGTCTTTCTCTCTAGCTTTAATCTTAAAATAAAAACATTTAATAAAAAAAACTCATACAATTTGTAGAACTAAATAATATACACTGTTGCAGAAACACTCCACCAAAGAGCATAAATGTAATAATATACGCTCTTACAAAATCAGTGAGAAAAAAGGAGCCTATTTGTCCACCAAAGAGCATAACGATCAATTTCATATTTCTAAGTACGTACTACGTAAAAAATATATGTTTGCTTATAGCTATGAAAGTATTGGTTTTATAAAAATATATTCCAGATTAAAATATTTTTATTTTTAATAGTAATACAACTTTACAATGATTTGTATCTCAAATAGTTGTGGATATATGATACAAATTGGAAATTTCCGCTTATGTGCAGTAGCCTCAAAGTCATTTTCATTGAAAAATGAAGATTCTTTAAGTTTATGGTGGAAGATTAAACATCGAAATTCATCAAAATCTCGAATTCATCATTTCTTTATCACAATACCCCTCTTAGAAATGTCAAGAGAAAGTAAAAAGTGTTTAGGGGCACATTTTAACCCCTTTAACCACCACTATTTTATTAGGATCCGTGGAGAAGGTGCATATTGTTATAACGTAGGTTACCCACGTAATTGAACAGAAGAATGTCAATGAAGAATTTGGCACTCCTTTTTAGTCATTAATATCTGCGCATAAAGTAGCCAGCAGAGCCAACTTTCGAATATTTCATTGGCACGTCGGGTTTTAAATTCATCCCATTTTTTTTAATATGTTCACTTAATATAGTTATGTAAACTCCGTTTTCCCTGAAAGGAAGCAAGCTTACTTTGCAAGTTTTCACTCTGACACAGCTTATGAAATAGCGCTATAGTATAATCCATTAAGGAAAGACTGTTAGCTTTCTGGCCAAACGAAGTGTATTTTCGAAAATATTAAATTGTAATCGGTCGACCATAGTTGCTGAAATGTGGAAACTTTTTATAAAGTAAAGAGAATAAGTGTAATGTATCAAAAAAATTTCTTTAGATTCTTATTGAAGTGTACAGTACATTTATAATCTTCAGTTGAGATTCTCGGAAAAGTTTCGACATTAACATCAAATGGTGCTGAAAATGACTTCATGGATGGATGAATCAAGACTTGTATTAAAAGGAAAATAACTTAAAAGGAGTTGAATTACATGTTTTAATTACCATCCCTGAAATTATATCGCGGGCCACAAGTTGCACATCACTGATATAAGCACTATTAATTCGTGAATAACACTTTAAATGCCTCTGGCATATATAAATAGATTATTTAACTCTGCCATATGGTTAGTTTACTGATGTTTTTTAGCACCGCGTCTTACTATCCGTTCGGGTTATACGCCTAAGTTTACTGTTGACGTAAAAAAAAACTTGAAATGACAACATTATAACTTGAGATTGTTTAAGAGGAGGTTTCAGTTATTCATGTTTGGGGAAAAATCAGGATTCGTTATTCGTTAAAGTCATTGAATAGGTAATTATGAGGAAAAAACTATATAAATCCTATATATATTCAAATAAATTTTCGGAGTAGACATAATCTTATGTGCTTTCCTTTGCATCGCTTCAACACTTAAAATACTTACTACATTCATTTAAAGAATGTAAATAAATCTAGCATACAGATATTGCCCCCTCCCCGTCTTCACCTCTTAGCCATATTTTCCTGGTTCTGTAGTTATAATATGATGTATGTATATCACTCTGAAAGTAATATTGAAGACTTGCACAAAAACGATACCTATATTACACTTAAGTCATTCCAATAGATTAAAGAAAGATATTCACTAAATGTATGTGATCAGTTGTATAAGATTTGGAAAAAACCATTTTAAAATAGAATGTTAAAAAAAGTCGATTCGTTTTGTGAAACACGAAAAAATATATACAAACACAAATTGTTGTTAACTAAAGTACTATTAATTAAATCTTTAAATTTTCACTTTTTGTTGTATAAAGCCTACGTTAAATTTTAGTTTTTGTAGAAATTAGTATATGTAGCCTCAATTTTATTTTTTGAAAATATAAAGTAAGTTCAGTGTTTATTTTTTTATTTTACACGAGGAATTCTCGTCATCATAAGAAATGTTTGGTAATCTAGTATTTAGGATATAGCTTAATAATTTATTTAGGTATGATTATTTATTTTTATTTATTTAATGTATATTACTTTGTAAGAAACTCTAAAAAGAATAAAGAATATGAAAATGTTAACAAAGTTAATCCGTAGACCATGACTTGATACATAACTTTAACAATTTGAGCCCAACAAAAATTTACATATAACTTTGAAGAAATATGAAAAGTTATCTGAATGATTACAAATATGAGTTATATACCAGAAATATGAATTTTAGATTATCGTTAAGGAAACCTTAGCAAAGCTGCGCCGTTTTCTTATACGTTTGCTTAAACTGTCCTTTTCAATATAGTGATATATTTTAGATGCCAGTCACCAAAGATTTTATGAATTATAATCATCTTACTAGAGTATACTATACTGACTACCGTCAATAACATTATAAATGCACAGCTCTAGCAGAATTATTTAATTGTCACTGTATACGATTTGATTTGTAATTGTATATAATAAAGTGGTGCAGTGGAATCTATAGTGAAAGAAAACTAAAAGTATCATAACAACTTCCGAGTAATGCTGCAACCGCTTCTTTATCGAAAGAATGACAGGGACAGGTCAAACGCAGACTATAACGTTATGTCATAGAGTTTTGTATTGACTTAGGTAATGGAACATTGCACGTCCATAGATGTTCGAAGTGCTCAACATTGCACTGACTACACAATTCAGCCCTCCTGCCCCAAGAATGTCACGTTTGTTGGAAGATGTGCGGCATATCCCGGATCGTATTTCCAGCAGCCACAATTGAATTCCACAAATGTTATCTCGTGTTGTACCGTTGGGAGTACACAATTCCCTCCCTTCATATTACCTCACAACCTGAAGTCACAAGATGTGAGATCGGGAGATCACGTCGGCCTTGTAACAGGCCTAATGCGTCCAATCCCTCGCCTGAGATAGTATTTATCTAAATGGCGTCTCACTGCATGGTCGTAATGTGCAGGGACTCCATCCTGAAGCAGCCACATGTTCAGCCGCGTTGCCAGTAGTTCTCCAGTAGTTGAGGGAGAATGGTATGCAGAACATGTAAGTAGTTTTTACCTCGTAGTCATGCAGACATTTCATACGGTCCAAGTAGAATATCACCCACGACTCAGGCCAAAACGTTGATGGAGAATTGAGTCTGCGAATGGACATCCAGAACGGCATTTGGATTTGTGTCGGCCCAAATGTTATGAATGAGGACACTGCCATTTCTGGTAAACGTTACTTCATCCCTCGCCAGTACTCTGCTGAGGAATTGTAGATCTGTGGCGTGGTGGTGCAGCATCTACTCTCAGAATGTTCTATAACATTCTAAATCGAGAGCTGGATCTAATTCCTGCACAGATTGCAAATGGATGGGGTACAGTAACTGGTAATGTGCTGTTCTTCACACGGACGCTTGTGACTGGTGATGACGTGAGGCTAATCGCTGTGTACTTGTATCCGGTAAGCGTTCCACATAATTCATAATTACCTCTTAACCTGCAACAGTCCTGTTACGTCACGGCCTATCAGTGTTGACCATCACAGGTGCAAACCAACCGGCAACCCCCGGGCGACGATTCAATGCCACAAATATATTTGTGTTTGGGTGTCGTCGGAAAGGAAAACGTGCAGCATACGTACGATCAGGTAATTCTGTCGTTCTTAATCTTAAATCGGAATCATATAGGTCAGTTCCACGTTTGTGTGTTGGTCTCCCATCTTATTGGCCACTTTCAATCACAGCAAGTAATTGAGTGTGACGTTTCATATCTCCAGCACGCAGAATGAAGCATGTGCGATGCTACCCCCCGCAATATTGTCATATCTCGATAATGAAGCAGTCCCAGCAATATGTTGTTTTGAGACTTTTAGTGTATTTTTCAGTGTACTGAACCACTTTATTGTATACAATTACGAATCATCTTGTATATAATAGGAAATGCATCCCCCAAATAAAACTAGTAGATTAACATTATTAATGTAGGAAATGAATCTCTAAAAGAGAACTATGAGATTAATATTAAAAATATAATAATATATGCAATGCATTCACCACAAAGAACTATCTAAGATTAAAAGAATACTAAATGTTTCTCCAACAGAGAACTATCCAAATAATATTAAGTATACAAGAAATCTATTTTTCCGATTAATAATAAGAGTAATAGAAATTCTCCTAACAAATACCACTATTCTGACTATCATAAATTAAATTATTCTTTCACACCCCTGACTGCCGTGAAGTAAATTGAAAATTATCCTTTCATAGAGTATTTTCCAAACTATCAAAACACACTGTAAATTATCCTTTCATAGAGTATTGTCAAAACTATCATAAAGCACATTGGAGATTCTCCTTCCAGAGAGTACTGTCCAGACTATCATAAAGCACATTGGAGATTCTCCTTTCATAGAGTATTGTCCAAACTATCAAAGCACACTGTAAATTATCCTTTCATATTTTCAAAACTATCATAAAGCACATTGGAGATTCTCCTTCCAGAGAGTACTGTCCAGACTATCATAAATCACACTGGAAATTATCCTTTCATAGAGTATTGTCAAAGACTATTTGAAATTATCCTTTTATAGAGTACCGTTGAAACAAAGCATAGTGTAAATTTTCCGTGTAAGGCGGTTTGACAATATCCAAGGTGCTAGCTCTGCATAATCGCATGCGTTGTGAGCTCTGATATTTTGGAAATATCAAAATAGTGAGGTGCTAGGAAAGTGGGTTAAGTCAACTCATCTTAGGCAAATATACCTTTTATGAGGAGATAAAACATCATTTTATGTTATTTGCTATGAACAAAAATATTCATTAGGTTGCCAGATAAATATATATGTACTTATATGAGTGACAAAGAGAGAGGGTAGAATAGAAAGAAAATGAGCTGCCCATCCAATTAATAATCATAATAATAATAATAATAATAATGTATATGTCGTAGGCAAATTGGAAAATACGGCTAGTTGCAAAAGGTGGCCATCAATTTACAATGAACCAGTCTAATTAGAATTTTATTTTTTGCTGATCAGTCTGATAACTTTTAGGCTTATTGCAATGAGCCCATACAGCTTTATGCTATTTCCTTAATAGCCTAAAGCTGTATGGGCTCATTGTAATAAGCCTTAAAGTTATTAAGCTGATAAGAATTTTTTTTTTCAATTAGGCTGGCTCATTGCATATTGGCGGCGCCTTATGTAATAAGCCGGATTTTCCAATTCACCTACGACATATTATAATATGGCGTAGGCGAATATATATTTAAAGTTATAAGTAAATAACTGCCCACCTAACTAATATTTTTCGCCATAGCAAAGAAGATTAATGAAGTTTTATTTCCTCTGAACGGAAGACTAAAAGTATTTTGGAAGCATATGATTAAGCCAGTCAATAAATGCGAGTGGTATTAAAATATATATTCCTCCTGATTACCAGCAGTTATATTACTCCAATACTCCCACAACATTATACACTGCAATAACTTATTGTGTAAGGGGAAGAGGATAAAAACAGTCAGATATTAAGACCCTACAGCTTTGAGGCGGCGATTGGAGGGATGAGGTAACGATGGGAGGAGAAAGAGTGATTGGGCACCTGTAGAAGCGCACCATTTACACGCACATAAATACGCTCTACATACCTGTATATAAATATAAAGAGACGGAGAGCACCAAACTTGGTGTCAAATTCTTTACCGCCGGCGCCACGACCACGTTTGGTCCAAGAGACGAAGAAGAAACGGTTTGGGTTATTCATTTGGTCGTATTTCTCTCTGGGAACAACTTGACAAACACTTGCTAAACCCGACAACAAACGAAACGCTCTCAACTGAAGATTACCTTTGTTATGTCAGGTTAGTGGATTAAGTAGTATAACGCTGGTAAGAAGGGCAGTTTCTGAAAGTTACAAAACTTACTAAAACTACTTTCATATTATTTATCCGTCTAGTCATTGGTTGTCATTTTTGATAGAGAGTATTATTACGACAAAGTATCACTGGTAATATATTTAACCCTTTCCAGCCCAAATTAACTAAGATGTATTCTAATAATTAAAAAAAAAATCTATGTATAAGTCACAAACAAATTTTTTTAAATAGTATAATTTGAAAATTCTTTTTAATAATTCGCCATTTTGCTACTTCGGACATTGGTCTTTCTTAAAGATAAAAAATAATATAAGAAATCAAATATAAAAAACACAACGTAGCCAAATGTTTACACCAGGCTGCAAAGGGTTAAGTGTCATTAATGTTGACCGCAAAAAAAAAAAGTTTGTATTTCCTAAAAAGTCCTTTCTACCAAAATCCTACTTACCTCAGTGTTTAAATCTTTTTACTTGTGTGCACGTCTCTTAGGTTCGGGAGTTGTGGTTTAAGGTGGGGACGTGGCGAACGCGAGAAAATTTGCAATTTTTATAGCAAAACATATTTTTTTAGAGAAAATAAAAAAAATATTGCGTCAGTACAAACATAGAGTTTAATTTTCTTCACATGATGATACCAACTGTTGTTGAATATCTGTCATGAGCATGGTGGCATTATTTAACAATTTTTTTTAAAATGAAGATAAAAAAATTGTCATTAAATTAGAGGATACCCTTGATCAAGGCCGTAGCCAGCCAATAATTTAAGGGGAGGTTTGGCGAGCACATCCCCCAATCGCGGAGGCTAGAAAAAATTCTAAATGATAAACAGTTCTAGAACCTATCTGAAGTGTTTTTATGGCAACATAACACCATAATTGCCGAAGGCTAGAAAAATTTCTAGATATTAAACACCTCTAGAAGCTCTCTGAAGTGCTTTTTACGGTAACACATCCTCCTAATTTGTACTTGTAGCTTAATTTTGATATTGTTTGAACCATAAATAGAGCCATATATATTTTGTTCATTAAATTACCGGGGGGGTGAACCCCCCAAAAAAACCTAAGGCCTTGCCCTCGATAGATATTCAACAAACTGTAAGTAGTTTGATATTTTATAATATTGTTTTCATCAAAATGTAGGCAAAAGCTATGACAAGTGAATTTTTTTTAAATTCTAGGTTTAAACATTTTTTTAATGTGTGATAACTTACACAAAGCCCTATACAACAATTCCATAGTATCTTAAAGTTGTATGTTGTGACCCCAACAAGACATGACTTTTTATGATAGAGGAAGGATGGATATCGAATTCTTAACATTTGGCTTTAATATCAAAAGTACTATACATTTTCGGCTGTACTTCAGTTTACAGCCATCAATGAAAGACGCACATTTTTTAGTTCGAGGGCACATATAACATCACGACCCATCATAGCTTGAGCTCGAAAATTTTCACAACTTCAATACTTTTTTCTAAGTGAGAAAGTAATATTATCAATAATTGTTATTTAAATAGTTATTCTATCCGCTAGCTACCAAACATTCATATATATTTTATGAATTCACCGCTTTCATCGTGAAAATGCAATTTAGGAAGCTAAAAACCAGCAAACTTGCACTAAAGCAAAAGAAGGGTTGGTTTTTTAAAAGTATTGGAAAAAAACAAAAATAATTCAAATAATGGGTGACTAAATCTATAATTAAAACTACACTAATATTTTGTTATTGGTATATTGACCTAACAAAGTATATACTGTGTTACGTTGTAGATACCGTACAATTTTCATAGGTGGGCCCTTTTCTGGCAACCATAAAAGTTACTAGATATTCTTTCACCTATTCATACGTCAAGTCATGTAATCTGCAACTGTCACTTTTGATAGATAATATCAATAACTATAAAATAACAATGATAGAATAGTAAAATGTTGTCAATTTTGACCTAAAAAATATATATTTGTATTTTTTAAACGGACCTTTCTATGATAATTGAACTGTTTATTAAATTAATCACGAAACAATTTGTTTAAGTGGTTTGAAAAAATTACTTTGTAGGAGACTACTTTATTTAGGGGCTGTAAGTGAATCAACGTAATATACATGTATAAATTAAAAATACCTATTTCAAAAATTATATTTACTTTTCATGCTCATATACATTTTTTCCCCGGTTGCCTCTAACATGAAATAACAAAGGAAATTATTTTAAAAGGTATGGGAGGTGGCTGGGGGATTTTTTTCTCAAATACATCCAGATTTGTCTTTATATCATCCAGTTTCCATGTTTATTATTTAATTAGTGTCATTAGCATATTAAAAATATCATATCTGGACCTCAATTTTTAGTAATGTATTCGTAAAGACCCACACATATACTCCCATGATCTAAGGCGTCACTCTTGTAATAGACTTGTTTACTGGTGAAAGGTAGGTCTGGGTTCGAATCACAGCCGGGTGTATTAGGTGCTGGTTTAACTAAATGGTTTCCCATTCTCCCTCCATGAAAATGTCCTTAAAGTTCAAAACAATCAGTAAGACAGGGTGCATATAAACATATATACCTATTTGTAAAATGTGTACAATTAAAATAAAGTGGCTACAAAACTTTTTTTTTTACTTTTCCAAGTTTTTCAGAGAATAAAAATCAATCTTCCCTGACTTAATCTTTTTACAGTTTTTCCTTTGTAAATAACTTTTTTTTTCCATTTATTACAATAATCACATCTTTTGAAAATATTACAGTCATATACACCTTAGCTCTGTCGGTAGCGTGTCTGCCTACAGAGTTAAAGGTACCGGGTTCGACTCCCAGCATGACCAAAAATGTATCATCGATGAAAATATGGGTTTAACCTTTCACATTGATATATTAACGGCCTGGGACTAGATGTGCCTGTCCTAGTATTAAGATTAATTATAAGGCACATGAAACTACGACAGGCCTAGCCAGCCGGTAGTAGTGAAAAATATATGGCTTGAATAAAAAGCTAACCCAGGCCATAGACTGGAAACAGTAATAGATGTAAAAGAGACAGTCATATACATTTAGTTTCGAGTAAAAAAATGTTCTAAGTATTATTTGCGGCACAGTGTAATTGTGGTTTAAAAATTATACAATGTGCATGTTAGAATGCCATATTTAGGAAATACATTTTGATAATAAGCGAGAAACAAAATTCCTCACTTTTGTTTTAATGATTAGGTGTAAAATCAATCATTTATTTTAATAACATATTCATATTCCCTTATTTCCTAAGCGGAAGTGATTTTCTTATGTGAAATAATTAGATTTACCCCATTAATACAGTGAGATTGTTTGGTGGTAATTGGTTGTTGTAACCAGTGACGTAATTAGAGGCACTTCCTCACCCTCTTCCCCAATCCTCTGCGCCCGGGGTTCTTTGAAGTTATATATAAACAAATTGAAAGTATAATGTCGTTAAAAGAGTTGGAAAACTAACCAAATTAAAAATGCTCAATAAACAAAGCTTCATTTCAGAGTTATAAAAAAAGGTCACCCCCGAATCTAATAAGTAGTGGTTGGGAAATGATCTGGCAACGAGATACTGTTAAATGTAGC
>CABFWO010000752.1:0-48594 GCA_902155825.1 Timema genevievae
CAACATCCTCATTACATGTCCATACCATCTCAGTCTTGCTTCCTCTACTATCTCATGTACTCCAACATCCTCATTATATGTCCATATCATCTCAGTCTTGGTTCCTCTACTATCTCATATACTCCAACATCCTCATTACATGTCTATACCATCTCAGTGTTGCTTCCTTTACTATCTCATGTACTCCAACATCCTCATTACATTCCCATACCATCTCAGTGTTGCTTCCTTTACTATCTCATGTACTCCAACATCCTCATTATATGTCCATATCATCTCAGTCTTGCTTCCTCTACTATCTCATGTACTCCAACATCCTCATTACATGTCCATACCATCTCAGTCTTGCTTCCTCTACTATCTCATGTACTCCATAATCTTGTTTCTCCTCGTGACAGCTAACATGCTCCTCACAAACCTCATTTCCATGTCCTCCACTTTCCTAGTCTCTCTTACATTCACTGTCCATGTCTCTGCTGCTTATGTGAATCTAGACTATAGTTACAACAAAACACGCCCTATACAGCACTTCCTTACGCTCTATTGATTTCTATTTTGTAGTTCAATTTGCAAAGAAGTTATAGTTATTACTTATTATTTACTATAACTTGGTTAGGTTATCTCACTTTAGAATTATATGTTTTTATTCTGAACTAAGAAACAAAGATTTGTGTAGCTAGTCCTTGACTCGCCTTATTTTGGTTATATAAACAAAGTTTATTTGTATTAAAATATGTTTATTTTTTATAATCTCTTTGTATTTATTTCATCGATATAAAATTTAAGTCAGATATATATCAACAAATACTCTCGCGATTAGTGCAGCGCTATCATCTACGTTATCTAGTGTGTGCTGTTTTGTTTCAGGTGCCGTCACTTTACCAGGAAATATAGTTGTCCAATCATTTTTGACAACATAAGTTAAGTTTAATTTTAAATATAGGTATGTAATTACTATGTCTCTCGTCATGTGTGATATTTGATATTCCTTGTGTAGTGTAAAGACTAACGTTTGAAAATAAATCTAATTATTTTTATATTACTGTGACAAAAATAAAGGTATCTTACTTACATATATAATGAATAGGAATTGTGATAGGCTATAAACTTTTAATAGTTTAAGAAGTAATTCTATTTAGTTTCTCGAAGAACATCTCTATAATCTATCTCATAGAGTAGAGTGTAATAAAGAAACATTCACTGTCTAAATATAACTGGTTATAATAAAAGATGAATTAATTTTATTTTTTTTCTAATATAAAACTTTTAACTTACACACAAATCCCAAATCTCCAATCAGAATCTGTGAAAACATAGTAAACATAAGATGTTAACTTTAATCTCTACCACATTAATTATTTAGATGTTAGAGTAAATATATAGAGTAATATTAATAAGAGGAAATATAACTGTTCAGTTACAAACAATTTTCTAACAAATATAACATTTCAGATGTGTTTGTACTCACTGTGATTTATTTTAGGAACACACAACTTTCACGTGTTCCGCAACTTGGTAGCTTTAGAGCATAATATTAGCAATTGTTTCACATATTATAAAGATAGAAAAAAACAAGTAAATAAATAAACTTAACTCTTAAATGTTTTCATTCGATCACTGACAATAACTTTTTGGATGTATATGTAGTGGTTGGATGCAAATTAAAATAATGGAAATTAAAAAGTCAGGTGATTGAGGTTTATAATATGTAGTTAATATACTTTGAAATTTTCATAACTGAATCATAAACCATTTTATTTAAGTAATATTTGTAAGTATTAATTAGCCGCGTAGCTGGAAATGTTTTAAATTAATTTCATGTAAAGTTAAATATACTAGTTATTTTTCTAGAATACAATCTGAAAGTAAAAAAGTTTTGTTTCAACCAACCAAAAATATATTTTGAATATATTTAATATTATTATTATTATTATTATTATTATTTTATTCACAATTTGGAGTTAGTTTTTTTAATACATTATGAATTCATACTATATTTTTAATAGCCTATTTATTTATTCAACACATTATTTTTTAAATTAAAAAAGTTAAAATTTAAAAAAATTCTGTCATTAATGTTCATATGTCAAAATAAATATTATTTAGCAAATTAGATAATATTGACATTTTTGTACCTCTTTTGAAAATAATATTTTATAAATTAATAACACATAAACAATTAGTGAAATATTTTATTGACCGTGATATCATTTTATAACTTTTGTATGAAACTCCATGGAATGATATAACCAAAACATAATATATATTTGTTTCTAGTTGGCACATGAAGTGAATCATTTTAAAATTCACTTTGACATGCATTATGAACCTTGCAAATAAATCTTCTGCTGGTTGACTTACACAATTAATGCTCCTCCAAAAAAAACCAGATTATAATATATCCAAACCATTAAAACATTACTTCATATAATAATGGTCACATCCTTGTAATAAAATTTTAATTGGTATAAAATATTTAAAATATTGTACAATCAATTTTAAGCAAAATAAAACAATCACTTTTTCAGTTCAAAAAGAAAACAAATCAAACATAAAAAAAAGAGGTTCATTTATTTATTAAAAACTTTATTTGCACCGTAAATAATAATTACAAAACTATTTTGTTTGCACATGACACATTCAAAGCTGTGCCAAAACTGTATATATAATTAAATATTAATTATATACTCATCATCATCAACTGTTTCCTGTCTGTGGCCTGGTCAGTTTAGTAAAATGCCTCCATCTTCCTCTATCCTTTCATCATACTTCTCCTCTCACTTGCACACATGTTGCTATCTGCTCTTCTCATCTCTTTCTTGGCCTCCCTTGTGGTCTTTTTCCTACATATTTCATTTCCAGCATTTTTTTTTTCTTTGGCATCCTCTCCTAACTAAAAATATGTTTAATGCCAACAATAGTTTCTCTTGAGCTATTTTTTTTATTTCTAATAGTGTTTTTTTTAATCTCGTCTAGAGGGCACCTTGTGTGGCTGACTCCCTCCTGATCCTGTTCTATGAAAGTCATTATAATTAAATCAAAGCCTACTTACTTTAGACTATTAAAATTTCACCTGAAATTAATCACTGGTTATTTGTTGTTTCTAATTGTTATCTGTGGTCGCTAAATACTTGTTTTCCCGCTAACATGATATTTGGGATACAAATAATAATGTAAAAAGAAATGCCTACATTACTAAAAAAATGTGGGTAAACTAGGAAAAACTACATTTTTCTTTTTTTTTCGTGACGTAGGTTACCGGTACTGGCAACTTTTTTTTTATTGAATACACTTCTCTTCCTTAAACGTATTTATATTCTTCTGAGTGTTATTTTAGTTATTATTCGCAACTCGTTATTTGCTCACTTCTACTTCTGATTTCTAAATATTGTTGACAACTTTGTGGAACGTAACTTTTATAGATTGGGAGTGTTACCAAGGAGTACCCTGGCCTCTAATATGAAGGCTTGGACTCAGAAAGATTCTTGACACTGATTATCGTCATTATTTTAAAAGCTGCAAACTTATGTCAATTAAATAACCGCAAAGAGTTTAATTATCCCATAGAAATTGCGAAAGCCGTGGCTAAAGGTGTTTGTGTAGAAGGATTAATTACTCACCAATTCTTCTTGTTATGCGAGATTAGTATTCGTGACCCTTTTCTTGTAATGTAACCATTATCAAAGGACCATAGTCACAAAACCTTTAACAGTTAAGTGCAGCTTCCATCCATTAATTGGGCACAAGTTTCTATTTTTAGAAATATATTAATTTATCGATAGGAATCAATCAATTCATATAATTTAATATTTTGTAACAGCTGAGAACTTACTGTAACGTTCGCATGGTCATCACAAACCAAAATGAAACAAATTCTTCGCAATAGTTAATACCCCGTGGAATGAATAGACAAGTGTTAACAAGCTCAACCTGGTTTGGCAGATACAAGAACAACTAAAATCCTTGATACTATGAAATCACGCTTTTCACATGATTATTAATAGCCATTGTGGACAAAATTAAATAAAAGTAGTTATTTTATACAAAACATAACATAGCCAAATTGTCAGTAATGTATTCGAAAAGGTTGGGTTTGATGTAAATATACTCCAGGAGTCTTGGGGGACAGATTGAAATTTCCTACAGACGAGGGCGTACTGAGGCACAAGAGGAAAACAGTTCAGGTTGTTGGTGCATGGTTGTTGCACGTATTTTAGGCAGAAGATCAGTTCAGGTTGTTGGTACATGGCTGTTGCACGTAGTTGAGACAGAATATCAGTTCAGGTTGTTGGTACATGGCTGTTGCACGTAGTTTAGACAGAAGGAGATCAGTTCAGGTTGTTGGTGCATGGTTGTTGCACGTAGTTTAGACAGAAGATCAGTTGAGGTTGTTGGTATATGGCTGTTGCACGTAGTTTAGACAGAAGGAGATCAGTTCAGGTTGTTGGTACATGGCTGTTGCACGTAGTTTAGACAGAAGGAGATCAGTTCAGGTTGTTGGTGCATGGTTACTTGCAAGTAGTTTAGGCAGAAGATCAGTTCAGGTTGTTGGTACATGGCTGTTGCACGTAGTTGAGGCAGAAGGAGATCAGTTCAGGTTGTTGGTACACGGTTGTTGCACGTAGTTGAGGCAGAAGCCTCTGTTCCCCATGTCTGTCGGAGCCTCCACGTTGTTTGTGTGATAAACCAGTCGGAAAGGCTTCACCGTACCTGCGCAGAGGGAAAGAAGTTGTCAGCAATTAACTGGAGAGACTGGGACTCTTAAAGTGGGGAGGGTGGGGAGACACAAGCTAATGTGGAAAAATATAAACACTTTGCTTCAATAGATACCTTTAGTTAAATTTTTCTACTCTTAGTAATCTCAGAAAGTTCTGAATTTTTGTCATAGGCCTAATGCAATTTGAACAGAAACTTTTTAAATGAGGGTAAAAAAAGTCATGTCGAAATTCTTATGTGTTTATTTATGTTACCCCCCCTTTTCCAATCCCAATAATGAAACCGCCCATTTCATGAATAATTGGGCAAAATTCTGCTCATTCCGTGAAATTGCTTCTTTGCTTGACCACGGACCAGGAAAAAACTCGTTGATTCATAAATTGGGTAAAGATTGGAGCTGCCCAATTCATGAACCGGACTACCTGTTGCCCAATTCAATATGGTCAGGAGGAGAGGACAGTTCAAGGAATGGGCAGAAATTTTCCTGATTCATGAACTGGGCGAATTCACCAATGGGGTGTAAAATAGATCTACTAAGAGACCATCTTATGATAACTATAATATATCTCCTTTCTCTAATCCTCTCCGTAGATGAACAACAAGATGGACTCACTGAATATGGTGACAGGTGTGGTGCTGATCTCGGTGTTGAGTGTACCTCCACATATGCGGTCCACACACATGGACACACCTGTGGACACGCGACCGACGTTGGACGCGCACGGGATGATGAGCCAGTCCATGTTACACGAGGTGGGACCCAGGCTGCCAATCATAGAGGTCGCCAGGTTGTTCTGCAGCGTGTTGCCGGACAACGTGAAGGCGTGGCTGCGGTTATTCACTGAAAGCATCACATGGATTGATAGAACGGGGGTTCAAACCTTGGACCTTCTAGTTGCGAATATGGTCGGTGCTATGACCAAATGGCTATAGATTGAAACTACCGGCTTAGCCCCCACTCAGAATTCACAGGTAATATAATAAATAACTACAATAAAATATTCTTTCAAGGATAGAACAAATACGAACGAAAATTATTTGAACTGGAATTCGACTTCGTTATTGTTTCATATATTTGATTCGAGCTCACTTCGAATTGAAGGGTACAGGGGAAATAGGGGGACAGTCCAATTTTAACTCGAATTGAGTAAGTACTGCCATCTATTAACAATCATGAGAACCTTCTACTTTAGATAAGGGTTAAAAGAGGTATCTGTCAAATTTAAATAATAATAATAAACTATTTGTTGTGGTCCTGGGAAAGGTGTGTAGTGTGACTTTCCACCTTTTTCCCCTGTACCCTTAAAATGGAAAGAGGACTTGGCCCTCCCCTACTAGAAGTAGCTTGAGTACAGTGTTGTTTCTCTAGAGAGGACTACTTGTGTCGGGGTAAGGTGTAACTACCTGTGTCGGGGCAAGAGGTGTAACTACCTGTGTCGGGGCAAGGGGTGTAACTACCTGTGTCGGGGCAAGGGGTGTAACTACCTGTGTCGGGGCAAGAGGTGTAACTACCTGTGTCGGGACAAGAGGTGTAACTACCTGTGTCGGGGCAAGGTGTAAATACCTGTGTCGGGGCAAGGGGTGTACTGGACGCCACAGAAGTTCCTCTCCATCCTGATGCAGACACTGTAGTCCTGGTTGGACAGTTGGAGGCCTGCTCCTGGCTCGTAGTTATACGACTTGATCTGACCGGACACGCCGGTGAAGTACTGCAGGCAGCCGTCCTCGGCTAGGTTTCCAACATCCACAGAAAAGATATTCTTTATCGTGACAGGATGTATTTTACGTTGTTGTATACCACTGGGTACTGGCAGAGTTCAGTGGAGGGAAATTTTCCTCAATGTTCTTTTACATTCTCTCTATGTTAGAATATTCTTTATAAACATTTTTAACACCATATCTCACTACCTGTTTAAGTTATACGCTTATGTACTAATTACGCTAGTGAGCTAGGGTTGAAAAAGGTTGAATTCAGTGGTAGTGTACCGCATTTGCGTGGAGGAAGAGTGGAAAACCTTTTTGGAAAACCACCCTCAGTACACCCAACCGGGATTCAAACCCCAATATTCCGGTCATCGCTAGTCTAGTCTAACACGAGAGTAATGTTTTAGACCATGCAGCCACCGACTCAGGTAATCCAAATACGATTGAGTTTATTCATAATTTACCTCTTAATAGCTACTCTAGTATATTAGGTTTCTATAGGTATCATATTAAATTTACTGATAGTAAAATATAACATTATATTTGAAGCAAGAAAGAGATAGTTATGAAGACAGGATCAGTTTGTTTTACAAAAAATAATGCCTCAAGGCAAGGGTTTCTGAGTTAACTAAGCCTTCCAGGTGCCATTTCTGTTTAGTTGTTTAAATTTTGTTAGCAAACAACCAAGAACAAAAATATAAGTTTTAATTAACTATTCAGATATTTTTGAAAATGGCTTAGCTTTTAAGCTAGTGGTATATAGAAAATATTTTAAATAAATAACAATGCTTTATATCAGTTGCTTCACTATTAATACATTATTTATACTACGAGGTCTCCGTGGGGCCACTTAGGTTAAAAACCTTCTTCAGGTTGATTCATAAGATCGAGTTTTGACTCCCTTTAGGTCAACCTAGATTAAAGCCCTCCGAGTAGAGGATTCCTAGGTTGTGTCTTAACTTCATGAAGTGTTAGTACAGTGCACACAGAAGGAGGAGCTGACTTCTCTCCCGCCTATGTAAGCTGGCCAAGGTGGGGTGAGGGTGGTTTCCTGGTTGTCCGGTGATGACAGGCACGGGGTCATTGGTACCTACATTACTAGCTGCGCGCACTTACGTGCGTGGCTACGCTCGAAGGACACAGCCATGATGGGTTAGAAACGTCTGTTCCTCAGACAAATATTGGCCGGCAAGTGGATTCCACTTTGAACGGTCTCCGACTTATATACGGTGTCATATCAGAGACGTGGAGGTGTTCTTTATATTATTTATGCTATCAAATTTTATATTTCTTACTAATAATTTAATGTATAAATTAAATATTGAATACATTTAATTATGTTTCAAGTATTCACCTCTGTAGAGAGTGTTGCATGGGATCTGACAAATCTTGACCTTCCAATTTCTGGAGAATGATGGCCCACTCGTCACAAACGTCAAGGTCACAGGGTTGGTGGCCCCCACTCCAGCGTCGATGTACACTAGAAATATAAATAATTTGTATCAAATCAACCATAGTTTAATGAATATGACCAAGAGGTATCATTAGAAGGGTAGTAATTGAAAAACGCTAAGAAGTTTCTGTAAACAAGCGACCAGTACCTTTTAGCACCGCGTCTTACCACCCGTTTGGGTTACATGAAGGTTTAATATAAAGGAAATGTACCCACATTTACGTGGTGAGAGATAGAGAGTGGAAACCAGTTTTGTATAAACGACCCTCAGTACATCCTGATTGGGATTCTAACCCCAAAATATGTCCGTTATTGGCAGTCCAGGTCTATTTTGAGAGAGACACCCTAGGACCATGTGACCACGCCCTCGAGGAAGGCTCGATGTCTGTAAAGGCACAGTTACACGGTGTGTGGTTCGTCGAACCAGGGAACCGGAGAGCAGTTTACGCTGGCTCCCCTTCTGGAGAACCAGGGGTGACAACCCGGCGCGTGATGCGTTCAGATTTGTGACGCATCTGGTTTGTCGAAACAATAAGAAACCTTTTGTCTTGTCATCAATCTGGATGTGTCACTTTTCTTGAATATTTTCTGTACGTAGCAGAGATTCCATCTTTTTTCTTCTTTGATTATTTAATTGATGTATCAAATTTAGTTTGTAGTCGAGTCCATGAATCATGCACGACGTTTCTTTCTTCATATTCCTCGTGTTTCTGGTTCCATATCACCTCTTCTAATTGGAGGTCTTGGATAAATTCCAAAGTTTTATCTACTGGCCACGCCGTAGTTCACTTGATATGTAGACCTATATTCAAAACCAACCTTTCCAGAAAAATGACATAGCATGACTGACCCAAACTGCAACCTGCACGGCAAACGGTCCGTGATAAGACGAGCCTGCACGAACCGATCTGATCAGCTCCTTTGATCCGTGCAAATTTACCGACAGCCGGTGGAACCTACGGATCACTCACCACGTGGCGAGCCGCCTGTGTCAAACGACCTATGGTTCGTGGTTCGTCTGGATATGTTCACCGAACCACGCGTCTTAACACTCACTGTGGTTCCCGTGGTTGACGCCGCAGATGGCGGGTACGGGACTTCCCCCTGACACGATGAACTGGTCGTTGTTGCACACGTGGTTCATCGGTTCAGGGCCCATGATGTTGAACTGATCGAAGTCGAGCCTGAAACCAACCAACATGTTTTAACATAGCCATAGTAGAATTATAGTGTAAGAAACTTTTAGAAAATACAAACATATTTTATTGCAATCAACATTGATAACACTTTATTATTGTTATTTTAGTGGTAGTGATGCTATCTATTAAAACTGACAGCTGTATATCACATTACTTGACGTATGAATACGTGAAAGTAGATCTAGTAACGTTTCAAACGGTCAGATCAGAACTCTTCCCAAGAAAATTGTACTGGACATTTGAGTATTCAAGCTGTTTACTGTAGTTCTTAGATAGCGACACGGGTTTAGCAGTTCTTTGGTAAAACTCAGCTGCACCATCTGCTAAGGAGGATGTTACTCCCAGGAGAACATCCCAAACGTACGAAGATATGGATCAGTAGCGTGCCTAGACCTTGTATTAAAAGCACAACTAGGCCTTGTATTAAAAGCACAACTAGACCTTGTATCAAAAGTGCGCCTAGGCCTTCTATCAAAAGCACACAGAAGAAAAAACAACTGCACAATTTAACAACATGGCAGACATATTGTGCCCACGATGATGGAGGGAATGAGATTTCCCATTATTCACGTTGATTGTAATTCTTCAAAATATAATCGGTAGACGGTAATAGTGGATTAAATAGCCAAGCTATTATATTTGTTAATTGGCTATAGCCGTGTGCAGATATTTAGGAGACTTAAAGCTGCAACCTTATAGATCTTTTGGGAATAAAATGATTACCAATATTTAACGAATTAACATCGCCAAGATCTCTTCTATGACAAACCGTTTCGGTGCATCACTCCAGCAATATACTCTATTGTTGATGAGGGGAATATTGAGGATCGAACCTTTGTTGGATGTGCTAAGAGTGTTTTTTTCATAAAAAGTTCTCCAAGCCCTCTCAGTGTACATTTCTTGTAAATTCAACCCTCCTAATACATACCACCATAGTGTATATCAGGGCTATTCAATCAGTTATCCAAGTGGGCCACTCCAAAAAATATCATTATATTTGGCTGACCTGACATTTAATTCAATCTGGCAGTAATTTGGAACGTTATTAGATTATACTTTTGTAGTTTAAAGGGGGGAGGAGGTGGGAGTGAAACGTAATTTGATATTATATAAAATATTGATATATTTCAGTGAAATTATAAAAAAAATTAAAAGTTTGACGATTTTCATCATCAAGCTTCCTTTTCTTACTATTCAAAGTAGAAAGTGCCATTCTAGAAAACTTACAATAAGACTAATTACCAGCAAAGCACTCCGCTATTGATATAAATAACGCACAAACAATAAGCCAAGAAAACATAAACTGGCGCGATATCGGCTGCTGTTGTGTGGAGGGGAGAAGAGGTGTGAGTAAATTTCAGGCTGCATTGTTCAAGGTCAAAAACAAGAATATGTTATATAGCTCAGCCGTTATGTGGTGGTACTTGGGGGGGAGATATACCTGGTCTAGAGTGTGGGACGCTCGGCACTGGAGGGTAAGCTCGCACTCCCTTGTAAGCACACGATGTTGAGGGAGATATACCAGGTCTAGAGTGTGGGACGCTCAGCACTAGGAGGGTAAGCTCACACTCCCTTGTAAGCACACGATATGTTGGTGGCGCCAAGGACCGAGTAACACTGGGCTCTTAGCTTTCCCCACAACTGATAAGAGACTGAAGAGCTCTCTAGCCGTTCAAGGTCAGGCGCCTCTACATACCGTCTGAACTGTACGACGTATCTCCAGTGATACAGTAGTTTGACTTTCAATCCGTGGGTCAATCTGCGGAGCTTGGCGGGCCAGATGTGGTCCGCGGACCGCCAATTAAATAGCCCTGGTGTATATATGGTGGCTATCCGGAGAGCGTGGCGTGGATAAAAAAGAACAACTATCTAATTCTTGATCTTCTAAGTGTAAGCATTCTGAAACCCAAGAAGCTAGGTTTGTCTCAAAACCTCCTCGTATTGTCTCACCTGTACTGGCAGATTTCCGGGTGAGCCTTATTGATGGTGAGCTGACAGGATCCTGTACCATCGTACGCTGAAGGGAAACCGTTGTTGACGAAATACGTGCAGTTTTCCCTCGTACTTTGTCCGCACGTAGCCAGGACTGTGAGACACATGATGAAACCAAGGTAAAGTATGATAAGGACGTTTCATTCGGCGAGTTTTATAGATCCGATATAAAAAACATACATTCTTAAATATTTATATATCGACACAAAAATATTAATTTAGATTAGATTTTGAATTAGTTTTTTTGAAAACGTATTTTTTTAAAAATCATCTACAACTCAGGGAATTTGATTTATTCTCTAAAATGTCCTGTAGGAATCTTCCTGCCAGGATGTGAATAAAAAAAAGGCCCGTGAAAGCGTTTGTCTATCTAGAGTAAAAAACAAGAAAAGAGATTTTAAAAAAGAAATCCAAGTCAATGCTGTCCAAAGTGAGTGTGTATACTCGTGAGAAGAAGAGGGGAAGTGCTATCAGCATATGGACAAGAGAAATGGCAAGGTGAACTAATCATTATCTCTCTTCTATTTCTATTTAGTACATTAGCATCCAAGTGTAATAGTGCTTGGGTCCGTCAAGTTGAGATGCAACCCGCTTCACACAGCAGCTTGGTATTAACCAACGTCGCTAAATGACAAGTTATATCTTTGGTAGGCCACACACAATTCGACCAGAACTTCTGCTCGCCATTTAAAAAGTTTCTGTTCAGATGATTTCGCTCATGATAGATATTTAAGAACCATATACACTAACTTAACCTTAAGCACGTCAACTTTACTGGACGGGAGGGGGTACGGCGGTTAAAGTATATTTTACTGGGGGTTTTATAACCAAAAACTTTTTTTGTTAAAATAAAGAACACGTTGCTTCTTTAGATACATAAATTTTAATTTTTTAAACATAGTTATGCCAACAGCTATTTTATATTTATCACTCCACATCGGGTGTTTGAAAATAGCTTTTGGTTTACTTTTCAAAATTCCTGTTCAATTGTACTATGTTCATGAATACAATATAAAATAAAACTAAACCTTCCAACTAAAGTATTTTTTATTTATTTTGGCCAGATTTTTTTCCCCAAAAAAGCTTTAAATATAAGGATATTAACTCGCGTAAACTTTCATATCAGCTCAATTCATATCTGAATGGTTTTTACAGTTGATATTTTCGAAGGTGAAACTTTTTATGCTCTTATTGTTATCAAACTTTTGTTTTAAAATTATCATTTTATTGACATTTAGTATTTTTATTGCCATAAAACCAAATTTGACGCGCTACAGACCGAGCTAAGGTGTCGGACGTTATGAAGTAGATCTAGTACCTGTATCTGTCAGATAAACCCTTCTTATTAAGATGTGACTGTACTTACAGACGCAGCAGACGCCGTAGCCGTTAGCGCAGGGCCCGGAGGCGGTGCCGCCCCTCTCTGAACACTCGGAGGAGGTGAGGCAGGTCCCGTTGTCCCCGGAGGAGGCGGCGCAGCCCTGGTTCTGGAACTGCACGATGGTGAACAGCGACAGGACTGAAACCCAACACGACTTACAAACAATGGACCAGTTTATTGACCGTCCAGCTTGGGGACTAGCAACTGGTGGATAGCTCAGGGACTAGCAACTGGTGGATAGCTCAGGGACTACCAACTGTTGGCCAGTTCAGGGACTATAAATTTGTGGATAGCTCAGGGACTACCAACTGTTGGCCAGTTCAGGGACTATCAACTGGTGGATAGCTCAGGGACTACCAACTGTTGGCCAGTTCAGGGACTATCAACTGGTGTGTTACATTTCTATGTGATTAATCTAAAGAACAAATTGTGTTTAAATAATAGTCAAAATATATTTTTTAATATATTTATTTTACTTTATGTCTATGCTTAATTAGTTAACCCTTTAATCTAATGTGTTGCCAATTTTTAAAACTAGGATTTATTTTTATGAACACTAATCCCCTGTCATTTAGAAGATATGACACGTAATTAAATTATTTTGAAATATTCAAATTATTGTACTTCAAATCTATAATTTTCAAACGTCGTGGATGTGACGTCACGTCAGTGACAAGTATTCGTTCCTTTCAGATAATATTTGGTTCCACCCTTGCCAACAAGATCTAACGAACATTCCCTCCTGTCGTGTTTGCCAATACTTACACCGTCCGTCCCGTTCAACCGTGGTGGTTCCTGGTACCGCATTACCCGTGGGGGGTACAGAAGAGGACCCTTGTTCCAATTTGAGGGGGTTGGGGCCCCCGGGTCGTCTCCTGCGGACCATGGAGGGCTGGATGAACGACACGGCTCCTTCTGGGTCCCCCGAGTTCTGCGCAAGCACACATACAACACATTCCTTCAGTGTGTAGAACACACATACACATGTAATGTGCGTGACATGGAGGCCATTGTCTGCACGCAGTTAGTCTGGCTGGCATTTTATGGCGGTTTAAAATTTACTAAAATATAATTTCCGTATTTACCTGCTACGTCACTTTATTTTCTCAAATACTTTAGTTTGTTTCGGCCACCTGCTTACATCTTAATCCTAATCCTATCTCTTCTGGTGACAGCTAGCATAGTTTGTGATACATATAAATTAATATTACTGCGTTAATGAAAGCTCATTTAAGCTTGGCAATACACTGAACTTTGGTGAATAAGAGGAGGATGGGGTTTAAATCTCAGCTGAGTGCACTGGGGGAGGGGGGAAGGGACTCTCTACGTCGGTCCAATTTACTTTCCTAAAATAATTACGTAGCATTATTATTTACTGATACCGCCTAACCAGTTTTGAATAGGCAATATTTCAAACACTACTGTACGCAATGAAGTATCTATATGCTATGTAGGATCGCACGAAACGTTTTAAAATGTAATTTAACAAATCTGTAGCAAACTTTTCAATAAAAACAAAACGGAAACTGAAGGACTAATTCAAGTGTTTGACTAAATTAGGATTATGGTTAATTTCACACAATAATTTCATAGGAATTGAAACTATCAACATTGATATGACGTATAATTAAATGAAAATATATCTAGTAACATTTATAGCTGTCAAAATGTTACTTTCTGTCTAGATCGGATTGTTTTACCTTATGTTTCATCAGTCCCAGCAAAGAGTTTCTCAAACAGTGGGGCACAAAAACCGAGCGAAGGCTTCCCGTCAAATGAATACAAATTAATGAACGATCGCTAACACAAACTTTGGAGTGAGTTGAATCATTTACTAGAATAACTATTAAATTATGTCTTCTAAGAAATAGGGACGAGTTTGATAAAATGCACTTTCATAAGCCTAGGTGTTTTATTGGCGGTATTTTACGCGAAAATTACTAGCTGATTATTTCCGCACATAAACTACAACTTACATACAAACTAACAATGAACTTCACAACTATTTCCTGGACAGCCATTCATGACTGTGAAACGGAACATTCTCAGTTTCACAAATTATATACTTTTCAAATCTATGAATAAACAAAGTTTACCTGTTGTTGTCGACGCCTGTGACCTTGAACCCTGCCCGGACCTCTCGGCCTGGTTTCGTCCACCTCCCCTGATCCTAGGCTCACGTTCAAGGTCAGGATGAGTACAAAGGTCAACACAGCTGCATCTCTCAGCAACATCTGTCGTCACAGATGAGGAGGAAATAAAATAATGTTTGGTGATTCGCTCTTTAGTGGTTTATTTTGTAGTCTTAAAAAATGTAAAGTGACCCTTTTTTTTCCCCTTGACATTTTCAGGGACAAGCATTTGTAAAAATCGCTGTTGGGATCTGAAGAAGTTATTTATCCCCACGTCTTGCTACCTGTTCACGTTTTACGCATATGTACTAATTACGTTACCGAGTTAGGGATGAGGAGGTTGGAATTTAGAGAAAATGTATCCACAATTAATAGCTGGGGACTGGATGTTGTGCCTGTCCTAGTCTTTAGTTATATTATAGACGTATGAAGCTACGACAGGTGTAACAAGCCGGTAGTGGAAAATATATGGCTGGAATAAAAAACTTCCACGGGCTGGAAACAGTAATGGATGTAAATTACCTACCGGGAGTTACATGACATTAATTTTTTATTCGCCTGTATGTAGACTATTTGCCGCTCTGGTGGACCAGAGTATTACCCAGGGTACACCATAGGAGGTTGTCTACAGTCTTACCCACAATGAGATGATGAGAGTGAATATGAAGGTGTGGACCAGTGGAAGTCTTGAACATAACTTAGACCTAACTAACCAACCCCTGGCGACAGTTGGGGTAATTCCCAAGGTACCAGTGGAGAATCGAACCAGAGAACTCTAGGTTCGTAGCAAGGTGCATTGACAGCTACAATTTGCTAACTAATACTCTATTGTCAGTAATTATTTCCAGACATTAGCTACTTTGTTTGTAATAAAGTACCTGCTATCTGTCACCACCACTCCTATCTTAGATACGGTGTACCATTTCAAGCCATCACTATTATAACACAGGATATAGTTGGTCCTTCCACCTTAGATGGTTTTTATCTGGTAATTTGAAAATAATAATAATAATTGTATTTGAAATATTTAACATGCACTTTGAGAACCCACCGATAGCATCAGTCCACCACTTATAAACTAACTTATATCTATAACACACACAAAACATCCAGTCCCCAGGTCAGTAATTCATCACTGTAGGAAGGGAAACCACCATTTCACAAATGATACAATTTTCCGCCATGTTCGGTAATCGAACATCGTATCTTTAACTAAGTAGGCAGGTGCGCTACCCACTGAGCTAATGTGTCGGACTAACGCATATTAAATATTGCATTGCCTATTCTTAGGGGTTGTCAATGTTTTTTTCTACCCCTTCTCCCCCCACTCGTCCTACATTGTCACAATTTTGTGAACTCACCATCTAATATTGTCACAATATAACGCAACCCTCCCCCCTTTTTTTAAACAGTATTTATAATTGTAGAGCCTATAAAAACCCTTTTATTGAAACGTGTTTGCCAAGCTCGACGATAATGTGACGTCACGCATTATCCGACTGCTCCTTCCCCCTCGTCAATTCGTGTCGAGTTCCCCCTCCCCCCAATATTCGTACGTAATCTATGGACGGCCCATTATATAAATGAGAGGTGATCTGTTGCCATCACTTCTGAAAATGTTTATACATTTTTCCTATTCTAAGATTTCTTCAATGGCGACTATTCTACATTTATATTGAGACCATTTTGATGTGTCTCTTATTTTATATCTACGTTCGTCGCACGGGTTAGAACTTTTAATGACAAAATATAAGGAGTAACACTGAGAATGCTAGTTTAGAGGAAGTGCACTCGCATTATCGTTTTATTTGAGTTACTCCCTTTGCTCGTTGGGGGCTCCGTCCCCAAACCCCCCCGTGAGTTTTCTTTGCAAGTGGATGTAAACTAATGTAATTTTTTGAACGCAACAACTTAAAGTTACCGGTATTGTATTGTATATACCGCACCGACTTTATAAAGTTGTTCCAACATTTTTAATATATGGGGGGGGGGGGGGNGGGGTTACTTTTTTTAAATTTTTGGAATTTTTCCCGTAGGTTTCTAGCTCATCTGGAAGTGGGTAAACATTAATGTCAGTGAGTGAGTGAGTGAGTCAGCCATGTGGCTTTATAGTAGTATAATAACCCGAATGGGTAGTAAGATGCGGTGCTAAAATTTTTTAGCGTTTATAAAGGATTGAAAAAACCTACAGTGATATAAATCCTTCCTCACTTCATTTGGATTATAATTTCAACATCTTCTTTAATAGTGACCTCGCGTAGTGTGAGTCTAACGCCTTAAACCGCGTGGTTATTGGTGTGAATGTAATAGTGTTAATATGATCATATGATTTTAGTATGGTTTGTATGTTATTTTAATACAAACTTCATGTGTAACATATTCGATTTATTATTTTAAAATAAATAGTTAAGTAGAATTCTATTTTACTCGAATCCTAATACACCACATTAAAAAAAAAATCCAAATTTAAATAATTGAGTTTTTAAAAAATACACAAGCTCACACTTTGTTTAGTAAATCAGTACCGAGCAAGAAGCGAATTTCTTTGTCGAGGTTTTGGCAACACTGAATATTGATTTCTTTGTTTATTTGTAATATTAATTTTATTGGTGACGTTATATAGGCCAAAGAGATAATATTTTATATTGTATACATTTAGTTCTTATTTTTTAATTTGTAATTTTGTACTTACTTTGCAATTTCGTTCTATATTTTTTAGATAAAGAAATATAATATATGGTTTAAAAATTATACAAATCTATACGGTTTACTTTACCGATTGTATAACATTTTGATTTAAAGTCGGGGAAAAAACTTCAGATGTGGATCCTAATATATATTTTTTTCAATTCTTTCAAATATTGAAAAACTTATAGAATTCGAGGGATTGAATGATTGAGGAATCTAGATTCACATCTTTATGATTAAGTGGTCAAACGGTATAAGGAGTCGCTCTCGAAATAGACTAGATTACCGTAGACAAAGAAATAGGGTTTCAAATCCCAGTCGAATGTAAGAAGGCTGTTTTCTAAAAAAAATATTTCACACTCACTCCACTCGAGTGCGGTTACATTTCCTCAAAATATACCCTCCTTACCCTTACCCCATTAGTGTAAAACTGCAGATAAAATGAATAGGTAGTAAGTTGCGCTACTTACAAAAAATATTATTTTTTTAGCACCGCATCCTATTACATGTTTAGGTTATACGCATATGTAACAATTACACTAATGAGCTAGGGATGAGGAAGGTTGAATTTCAAGTAAGTGACCCCGAATTTGCGTGGAGGGAGATTGGAAAACCATTCAGTAAATACCTCCCTTATAACACCCAAACGGGATTCGAAACCTCGATATCCCTGTAATCGTCAGTCTAGTCCAACACGAAAGTGACGCCTTAAACCATGCGGCCACTGAAGTAGGTAAAACAAAAAAGATATTTTAATATCTAAAAAGTGTCGATTCATAAAATAACGCGCCAATAGCTCACCTTGTATTTGTGTGACTCACAGTATTTGAAAACAAATTCACTTTCCCCTCAGAGCACCGTACATTCACAGCGTCCACCTTCAGAGCACCGTACATTCACAGCACTGTAATATCGTTATGGCAGGGCCGAGACTAGTTAGTTAATGGAACTCAGAGCACTCCAGTCAGTCACATTTATAACGACCAAGACTGGTTGATAAAGTCTCGCTCGATGACTCCCGAGATGTCACACCAAGCTCGTCTCCCTGCCATTGTTGGCCGTCGCATGCTTTCGTGAGCACACGCGTGTCTATGTTAATGTTATTGTTATTATTGTTATTGTCGCTAGGACGGCACAGGTACCATAGTATTATCTTTGTCTCGACTCTTGTTTCTGTGGTGAGGACTTCATTTAATAACAGTTATTACATTCCACGATACCTTAGCGCTCAGGCGGTGGAGTTTCTAACTACTGACAGAAGGGTCCGGGCCCCCTGAGGGGGGGTACATATATACGTATAGTGAACACCTATGTGGTCTGAATCCCTGGCTACGGATAGAGAGGTCCGGGTTCAAACCTCAGCGCTTACAGATCTTTCTTTGAAGCAGTTGGTCTGTATCGGGGTCGAACTCAGCCTCGCGAGGACAAATTAGGAGATACTTGAATAAATAACTAGCTCATTGTGCTGACCATATGACACCATCTATCAGCAAATGTTGGCACTATATTCGCCAACGTACGGTGGATGCAATTTATAAAAATCAGTTTAGAAAACAAGAGTGTCTCGTAACACGTTTTTAAAATTGTTTGGGCTAAGTATAACATGTCGACTTCTGGTTGTAGTTTAAGTTGGGATGGAAAGGAACCAGTTTTTATAGCAGAACTTTTTTTTTTTTTGCCAAAATAAATAAAATATTTCTCCAGTACAAACATAGAGTTTAATTTTCTTCGTGTGGTGATATCAACAGTTGTTGAATATCTGTCAAAGGTGTCCTGGAATTTAATGACAACTTTTTATCTTAATTTAGAAAGTTTCTCATCTAATGACGCCATGATCATGACAGATATTCAACAACTGTTGATATCATCAACATGTGAAGGAAAATTAAACTCTATGTTTGTACTGGAAAAATATTTGATTTATTTTGGCAAAAAAAAGTTTTGTTATAAAAGACTGGACTAAACATCTCAACAGTTAATAAAACACTTAATTTTATTATTTTGTTGGAATACAATGACCTAGAGAATGTATCGTTTATAAACGATGAAGATATAAGATTGGCACAATTTGCGAAACGGCCGCTCTGAACACCTCACCCTAATACTGATGTGTGTACCAGGCACTTTCTGAACCTACTGATTATATAAGACCACGATAATTTCTATGAGCGAGAGTGAAAAAGCCTACCAATTGTGTCAGGAAAGGTATTTTAACATACCTTCCAGGGTTCTTTTACATGCTACAAAATCGATACGGGACCAAGCTTTACTACCCCTCCGAAGGAAGTTGTGCTACGGATTTTTATCGCTCAAGAAAAATCTATTGACCCCGGCTGGGTTTGAACCCACGAATTTTGGTACCTTAGGCGAGCACTAACCCAAGACCACTGACTATGATAGTTTTGTCGAAAGCTTATTTGCAGAGGTCAAGAACCATCATGACTAAACTCAAAGACAAGTAAATTAAGAATAGACGAGAGAGAGAGAAATTCTAAGAGAGTGAAGGAAGATTTCAGTGAAAGTGAAACATAGTTGTAAGTAGGAAATTAAATGTCCATTGTTTTGTCGCAGTAATACACAAAGAAATGGTGGAGTGCTTCCTCCAGTAATGACGTCTTTCTGAAAGTAAAAGTTGGTTCAGTAAAAACTTCATCCACATTTGAATTAATCTGTCATATAATTTGATCTACTTCCTTTTCTCGCTGTACGACCTTAAGGTGGGCTTATAGAGTACTCGAGAAATACGTCAGTGTTTTTGAAAACATCCTACAACATTTCAATGATAAGTTATTTCGCATCTCAAAAAGTTGTGAATATAATATTATGATCAAAATTGGAGATTTTCTCATGTACAAAGTAACTTCAAAAATTATTTTTATGGGAAAATGAGACACGCCATTTCGTTTATAGTAGTAAAAGTGCCTAGATACGAATTTGAATCAAAATAGCTAAAGCCGATTTTGAGAAAATCGATTTTTTTTGTCTCCATTCTACATTAAATAGACTACTCTTGATTATAGGGTTGGATATATAATTTTAAAAACTCTCTCGGGAACATTATGAACTAACAAGATACCAAGCTTTAACCTGATCGCTATAATGGCTTCGGCTCCAATCCCAATAACAGACCAATAATATACAGAGAGACGGACTGACGGCATCGCAAAAAAAATAACAACCCTATTTCGGGTTCGTGGGGTCAAGAAACTTTGTCAACAATCAAAATCTCGAATTAACTTATATTTGTTTTATGATCACAATATTTTCTCTCTACGAGGAGTCGAGAGAGGGTAAAAACTGTAGTTTGCGGTATTCATTGCACTAACAGTTATGAAAGAATCCACTAGATGGCAGCCTAAGTATGGGTCAATCCAGTTTACTAATGACGTTGATACTTGTGTCTCGTGCTGCCATCTAGTAACCTATATATTAACTAGAAGCGGTTGGTCACGGTGCTCTGGTAAATAAGGCTGTTCACACTTTCTTATTGAAATAATTTTGCAAATGGCCGTTCTACCTGTAGGTGCCCTTAATATTTACTGTAAAGTGAACGTATTGTTTTCATTCTTGAAACATACAAAACGCCTCAATGTGACATTTATGGGTCATATGTTTTATTTATTTTGTGACTAATATATTTGATGAAAGAACCGTCTTACGTTGGTTTGAGCATGTTGAGAGGCTGAGTCTGGATCAAAAGGAAGGGGTAGATCATTTAAGACGAATGTGTGAAAAAGAGAAACATTAATAAGAGTTTTAATAATAAAAGAGCATGTATGACTCGGTGTATGGATGTTGTTGAAGCGAAGGGAGTATGTAAAGATAGGGAAGTTTGGAGAAAGTAAGAGAGGATGGATTAAGTACGGAGTTGTTTTTTGAGCTATATGTACTGTTTCTTGCATACCCAGTAAGGGAAAAGTGTGATTAGGTATGTATGTATGTATAATCTGTACCACAAGAGACCAAACTTTTTTTAAAATAATATGCCCTGAATCATATTTACGAGTTCCACTAAGCAGTGGGCTACGTCTGTCAATATTGCAGCTGTATAGTAAATGGCAAACTTGCTTTCTCTACAACACCAAGTCGACATCCTCCTTTCCAAAGAAATTACATCAAAGAAAATCAACACAATTTCTCAGATAAAGTGCATTATTCATGTATTAACACTCCAAAAAACTTTTCTTTAGCATCACGTCTTATTAAATGTTCAGGAACATTTAAATGCTTCAAAACAATTACATAAATAGAGATACTTAATTTCATTAAATATATAAGTTAATTTAATCTATTCCTGAAAGTTCTAGGACAAAATATTGTGTAAGTCTACTCTAGCCGGTTTTTTTTTAACCAGAAGCCCGAGAGATCAAATCACATGGTATTCAAACTTTTTCGTTTTTGTACCCCCAGATATAATCTCTCTTCAACTTTGTACCTTCCAAATTGTGGGTGTACAAAGCAAGTTGAATATATTCTATAATTCACGTATAATATAGATTACATCTTAGAAATAGTGCATTAGATGATACGTTTGAGATTAGAAAGATAGATATACTATACATAGGCCTAAATTAAATTTTAGGTACCCCTCAGGATGTCTTCATGTACCCCCGAGGGTACGCGTACACAGGGTTGAACACCTATTAATTTAAATTAGTTGAAAAATGACACCTGTTCACGGGAGTCGAACCAGGGACCCCTAGGCTCGTAGCCAGGTGCACTGACCACTAAACCATGGTGCCGGTATTCTGTAAATGTAATTATATATATACATCCCAGAGAAATATTAAGATGCGGTAAAAAAACCCACCAAAGTCTGTCTTTTTGTTCACTAAAACTATCAAAGGATTACATGACAGTTGGAAATATAAAAGATATCACAATACTGAATTTTTGAAAGCAACGTTTGCAATATCATTAAGTTTCCTCATGATAATATAATACCAAACATGGGCAGGTAACCTTAATTCATATTTTATAAGGGGGGGAGGGAGGCCATTAAATTTGAATCAACTCGCACAAAGAAAGGGAAAATCAACTCGACAAGAAATACCAAAAAAAGATGTGTCCGTCACGGTTGGTTTATTTTGAGACGTGTTCCATCACGTCAGATGTATTAAATACAGATGTTTCACGTAACCGCGTGATCGCGAGAGATTCTCTGTGAAGCTACATTATTTCTGGATGAGTACCTTCCAATGATAAGTAGCACGTCAGTACGTCACTTCTACTAATACGCTGAACACACGTTTGTTTGGTCTTGTTTTGAGGTCGAGGAAAAGGGGTGGCCTTCTTTGGTAGCTACAGTAGCCCCATGGTTTCTTTGGTGCTGACTGACAACTCACAGCTGACAACTGACGGCTTTGAGAAGCTACCAGACCAAATTATGTATCCCTACGCCGAACCATATGATCTGTAAAAAACATGCGTTTGGCAGCTGTCACTTCTGACAGTCAACATTTTGGTATATACTGTCAGAAGTCAGCTGTGAACTGTCAGTCAGCACCAAAGAAGTCATGGGGCTACTGTATACTCGTTAAAAATAAAGAGTACATTTATTGCTTAACATGTTTCGAAATTAAATTTGAAATACAGTAGAGCAATTGTTTTAACACTCGATCATTACAAATCAAATTGTTTGAAGAACATCAATAGTTGGATTATGTGACCTGGTGGTCTAGGGGTAAGGTGTCAGACTTCTGTGCTGGGGGTCTGGGGTTCAATCCTAGGTCCCGGCACAGATTTATCTGATTGCCAAACCCTTCCTTCACCTCTGATAAGACGTGTATTACTCTCAACTTGTGAATGTGTGGAATGCCAGGCCTCCACCGTGGTTCGGATCCCCACGTTAAACTGTAGGTCCTCCATTTAATCTCACAATCACCCTTCCATTACACATTAGCGTAAGTGCGTATACCCCGAACGGGTAGTAAGATGCGGTGCTAATAATAATAGTTGGATTGATTTGTCGGTGGTGGGTTGGTTAGGGCTTTTTTTTTTCGCTAAATAACTTCTCAATCTCTCTCCAAGCAATTATGGCTACATTTACCCTAAATTTTGTTTTCTTAATTTCTACCCGGATAGTGTAACTATGTGGATAGTCCACAAGACGCTGTTCAGAAAGAATACGCAAAATTTTACTCGTTTGAGTGAGAGTAATATAATTTATATATTTCAAAAATAGTCAAATGGCTTATTTAAAATTTCATACATTAAGATTGTCCGCAATGAAAACAAATGAATGTGTCAAATATTTTTTTAAGTCAAATAAAACTATAATATAGATTATTAACTATTGATGGCTAAAAGAACTAATAATTTTATTATAATTGAGATATAATATAACGT
This sequence comes from Timema genevievae, assembly GCA_902155825.1. Taxonomy (NCBI): domain Eukaryota; kingdom Metazoa; phylum Arthropoda; class Insecta; order Phasmatodea; family Timematidae; genus Timema; species Timema genevievae. Next base: position 23,614 of record CABFWO010000752.1, read on the forward strand.
AATTGTGTGTGTGTAGCTCTAAAGAAACTAGAGCTCCAAAACCAAGAGACCTAGAGAGAGATGAAACTTGTATTTAAGATAACCTGAGGGTGAGCATTTAAGGCATTTTAAGAATACATTTGTTTCGAAACTAACGCCTTAAGCTACGGGAACAACGTTAAATAACAATTCTATAAATATGTAGGACTACTAATTATTATAGTCTTAATTTGTTTTCTATCGATCTTATTCAATAAGGGAAAATGTCAATTTAGAATCCAAAGAGAAATCACAAAATAAATTTAAATCTTAAATTCAAAGATAAATTACTATGGTTTTGTTGGTTGTTTCGTAATCACTTCACGATTGGTAAAATATTTATTTTATTTTATATTAAATTTAAATTGATAATTATGTATTCAGACCAACAATTTTGAGATTATTTTCTTCATTAATAACGCAACTATTAACGCAACGCATTGAAACTAAAATTTGAAAATCCCAAAACTAAAATTTTTAAGGCTTGATTGCCTTATGTAAAGAAGATCATTTACCTGAGTAGGAAAATTAAGTAAATTGTTCTTCCTACTTTATTGTTTGCATATTTAATAATCCATTAGTTAATTTGGTAACTATAAGGATTCAACGCAAACGAATATGCACTGGGTAGTGGCGCAGTAACTTTTTATTTTGACCCAAATAGCCCCTTTACCCAAATAGCCCCAACCTACCTACCATAAATATAATTTTGATCATCGAACTATTTGCCTCAAAATAATAATATTAAAAACTTCCTCGGTGTTCAAAAGGTCTATGACGTCACCTTGACAATAGGCTGGACTACCTTCTCTAGGGAGATCGGGGATCTAGTCCCGATTGGGTGTGTTGAGGTATTTTTTTCCCCTAAATGGTTTTCGACTCTCTCTTTGCGCAAAATAGGTTACACTTCCTCGAAATTCTACCTTTCTCACTAACCAGCACATTAGTTAAAACATAACTTTCTGTAATTGCCGTGTCTTACTACCTGTTCAGGTTATACGCTTATGTGCTAATTACGCCAATAAATTAGGGATGAGTAAGGAATAATTTAAAAGAAGCGTACCCGCATTTGCGTGTAGGGAGAGTGGAAAACATTTTTTAAGAAGCCATCCTCAGTACACCCAACCAAGATTCGAACCTCGATCTCCCTGTCATCGGCAGTGAGAGTGACGCCTTGGACTATGCGGCTACCGAAGTACAGGTTGGTGCTAGTAATAATAATAATAATAATATCTATAATAATAAAAGGAAGTATGTTTGTTTGTGTGCTATTACCAGCCAAATCTACGGCACGCAGTGATTTGAAATTTTTAACACAGCTGGACGGAAGGGGGTCCGAATGCACCTCGAAGCAGGATTTTAAAATTTTTAATTAGCTTTATAATTAAACTATTTTTAACAAATTTTTGAAGAAAATGTTGTTAATCTGGTTTGGAATTACGTTTCAGAGATAACTATAATAAAAATATGCCGCATCCTCTTCGGGGGGTGGGGGGAAGTGTATGAAATCGACCGTAATTCTAAACTATTTGTTTGTGTGTGGGTGGGGGGTATATAATTCTTACACCGCAGTGGGTGACGGGTAACGCCGTGCGGGATTGCTAGTCAATAATAGTCAACATGTGAAAATCATCTTGGAAAGAGAACGGAGTGGTCTGAGGCTAGCACGACTGACGAAAGGATCGCTCGCGACATAAAACAGGGAAGACATCAACTAGAGTTCATATTTTTTGTCTCCGTTCTTTTACATGTGTGTGTGAGTGTGTGAGTGTGTGTGGCCTACAATTAAATCTGGGGACACAGGAGCCCCGGGGCAGATCTACCTCTTGTTCAGTATTCAAGAGTGAAAAGTAGAAATTAGAGCACAGACCCCCCCCCCACCAACATTTAAACTTCCCCCTCGTACCCCTCCCTCGTTCTAGTCAACTCGTGAGGGCGGATGGATACCAGGGCTTCAGTTCAACGTCAAGGAAGACCATTTTAGAAAAAAAAAACCACTTTTTCCGCGGCCAACATTGATAATATTTTAATATATTATTAGTGTAATTTTATAAGTATTGATAGGTGACCTGGTGGTCTAGGGGTAAGGTGTCGGACTTCTGTGCTGAGGGTCCGGGGTTCAATCCTCGGTCCTGGCACAGATTTATCTGATTGCCAAACCCTTCCTTCACCTCTGACAAGACGTGTATTAATCACAACTTGTGAATGTGTGGAATGCTAGGCCTCCACCGTGGTTCGGATCCCACGTTAAACTGTAGGTCCTCCATTTCATCTCACAATCATCCTACCATCACACATTAGCGTAAGTGCGTATAACCCGAACGGGTAGTAAAACGCGGTGCTAATAATAATAATAATAATAATATAAGTATTGATCGTGTTGAGCTAGACAGCCGAGGATGGAGAGATCGAGGTTCGAATCTCGGTTGGGTGAATTGGGGGTGGTTTTTCATAAAATGCTTTTCCACTATTCCTCTACGCAAATGCGGGTTCACTTCCTCTATATTCAACCTTACACATTTCTAGCCCATTAGCGTAATTAGTACTTAAGCGTACAACCCGAACGGGTAATAAGACGCGGTGCTAAATAAATAAAAGCATTGATATAAAAAGTGACCGTTTAAAATCACATGACTTGACGTATGGGCACGTGAAAATAGATCTAGTAGCTTATATAGGTGTCAGAAAAAACCCTTCATATTAAAATTTGACTACACCTGCAACTGAACGACACGACCATTCGTCTACAGTTCAATTCTGGTGGGAATAAATATTGACAATTTTACTAAAACAATTTTCATGTATTTATACGTCAAATGATCTGATCTGCAGCTGTCTACTATTGGTAGGTGTGTGAAGGTTCTAAATGTTTTAGTCGAAGATCAATCTCCTAAACTTTGACTTTGACACCCACATCTTTGAAATGTTTTGAAAAGAAGAACACTTCGCTATTTTACTAAAACACATTTGAAATATCTTAGTAAATATGAAGTATTTAAACATATAATCGATTCTTATAACAGCTAATAAACGGTATTTTAACATCAAATAATATCCGCTTTGGTGGACGCAGGGTCTAAGGTGCTAGTCTAATAATAAAATGGCTGCTGATGTCGGGGAGATAGGGGTTCGATCCCTGTCGGGTAGACTGAGTGTGTTTTTCCTTAAGTCTATTGCGATAGCGACGTCTTAAACTATTTGAGCACCAAAGTGTGTCCTAGAAAAAACTACTAGATCTATTTTCATGTTTTCATACGTCAATTTAAGTTATGTTATTTGAAGCTTTTACTTTTTGATAGATAGTCTACTATCAATACTTAACATTTTACTATTTTATTAATATTTTTATATCAATTTTGAGCCGCAGAGAAATCTATTGTATTTTTTTAAAAGGCCCTATTTATGAAAATTGAACTGTGAGCTAAGGTTACATTTTCAAAGAAATGTTTCGCTTCGTATCTCACCTGGATAAAGGTTACAAAATATTGTCAGTGAACCCGTTCAGGGATCGCACCTTGGTCTTCAAGATCAGACTCAAATGTGCTAACACACCTAACGTTGTCGATTAAATCCCATCATCCTTTTTTTTTCTTTTATAAATAGTTCAATGTTGAACGGAGTGTAAAATTCTTCTTTTTTAGAAGAAAATAAAAAAGATTGAAACGAAGCGATGGCTAAGTGGGTGTTTTATCAGACATCCTCTATAAGCGCTGTCCCGCCTTATAGAAGCTGACAGAGCTGAAGTCAAGATAAAGCTTACTCCAGCGCTCACCGATGTTCAGCTTCGTGGGAAATACCACTACTACCATGAGGTATGGCGAGGAGGTTCTCACTGTCTGATTAAAAAAAAACTCTCCCTCTTTTGAGAAATGTTATCCCTCTAGGTAAATTCACAGCTTCATTTAAAATGCGTGTTGCTAGAATCGAGAAATAAATAACACGCTTACAGGAAAACGGTTTGTGATTATGATTAGGTCTATTACTATAATCATACTACTATTGGTGTACCGCACCTAGCTCGGTGGTCGAATGGTATTAGGCGTCAGTCTTGCAAGAGTTGACTTCCGATGAAGAGGAGATCGGATTTTGAATCGTGGTCGGGTGTACAAAGGATTGTATTTCCTCAATTATTTTCCATTCTCTTTTCATGCAAATGTGACCGCACTTCCTGTAAATTCAAACTTCTTCAACTCTAGAACATTAGAGTAATTATTATATATGCGTATAACCCAAATGGGCAGTAAGGCATGGTGCTAAAAAGATACATATTGTTTTACAATATTAGTTGATTACATTCTTTTGGATAAATATTTGTGTGTGATTTGTGGTTCCAGACCATGCTAAACATATATTTTTAAACAAATGATCAAAAAATTGACTTGAAAATCAATATAAGTTGTAAATAAGTTAATTAATAATCAATGATTTAGCTAACATTTAACAACTATAGTTGATACTGTACTATAATAAATGGTACGGAACTCCGCACGGACTTTCTCGCTCTATTGTTTAAAAATTGATATATTTACTCAAAGCTCGTAATATATGTGAAACGAAATAATATACACTAGCAAACCCAAGCATAAATTGCACTATATTTATGTAAAATACTTTTGAGTCCCGGTTTTAAATTTTATAATTTTATTTTTAAAGAATTAATGTCCTCATTTGTATGTTTGGACCGATAAAAAATTTATAAAATTATAGAAATAATTTCAGATATAAGTTTTTATGGGCTAGGTGTAATTTAATTATTTATTTTATAATAAGTTTTAATAGATGTCCAGGTTAAGCACATTTTTATATTAAGCTAATAGGGCAGGGATGAGGAAGTCATAGTCTATAGAATATGTACCCACATTTTTTTTAGAAGGTGAGTGGGAAATCACGTAGGAAAAAAACCACTTTTAATGGACCCAGCTGGGATTTAAAACACGACCTTCAGGCTACCAGCAAACCGGATTAGATTAGCCTTATATTTAATACACGTACTCACCAATGAAAGTCTGATTATAATAATCTTTCTTCACGACATTTTAATGAAAATAGTTCTACTTCCAAAACTCAGTACTCTCGCAACTGGATTCTACAAAATGGAGTCGAATACGCACTTAAATATTTTACTATTCTTGTTTTTTTCGTTATAATAGATTTAACTTGAGTATAAACAATTAAAATCTACAAACAAATCTTGTTTTAATTTCAAACGTGACTTTAGTAGTTGTGGTATTTTGTCAAGGAAAAAAAACAAATTTAAATGTTACAAACGAATGTTGTTATGCTTGCTCCATGAGGTTCTTACTAAGTTAACTTTAATGAAACTTATGAAACTGAAAAATGAACATGAAAAAGTTGCAAACCAATGACGCCACTAAGCCTAGACCACTCTACCCACCTTACAACTCCCTCCCCTTCCCCTCAAACACACACACACACACGCACACACAACCCTTATACACAATCTATCAAAGGCGTTTGCCTTTAATGATAGCAGAAGAGTCATAATTTCATCCATACGATCTATATTCTCTCGTACGATCGTATTGAATGTCAAGTGTAACAGTAATTTTATCTAGGTCGTACTACCTACTTAAGGTTTGAAATGAATGACATGAAGGTACAATCGTCTCGTCTTGTACAGTCAACCTGATCAGGTAAACATAGGCCTGCATCCTAGACTCGGAACAAAAAACACTACAATTTGGAGCGAAGGTTGTAGCTTTACAGGATGGACCGGCATTCGGTAGGATTGTAATGACATTCATTAGGAAATTATACATCAGGTGCGAAAGAAATACAAGTTTGGAAAATAAACTACAATACTTTTTTTTTAAAGTTTGTCATACACTGTCAAAAAGAATATTTTAAAGCAAAAGTTGGTATTAGTTGTGTCCAAGTTAAGGTTCCTGTAAGTCAATTTATCCGCCAACAACTTCGGTGGTCTTATGGTCTAACGCGCTACTCTTGCAGTATTATTATTATTATTATTATTTAGCACCGCGTCTTACTACCAGTTCGGGTTATACGCTTAAGTACTAATTACGCTAATGGATTAGGAATTGGGAGGGTTGAATTTAGAGGAAGTGAACCCGCATTTGCGTAGAGGGAGAGTGGAAAACCATTTAGGAACACCCCCTCAGTTCACCTGACCGAGATTCTCCCTCGATCTCCCCGTCCTCGGCAGTCAAGCTCAACACGACTAGCGCGTTAGCCAACTACGCCACCGAGGCGGGTCTCTTGCAGTAGACCAGACTCCCGATGACGGGGAGATAGAGGTTTGAATCTCGGTCTGGGTGAACTGTTTTTTTTCCCAAACAGTTTTTTCACTTTCCCTACGCAAATGCTGGTACCTCTCCTCTAAATACAACCTTCATGATCTTTAAAACATTAGCATAATTAGTATAAAAGCGTGTAAACCGAACGGGTTGTAAAACGTGCTGCTAAAAAAATCCTTTCTTGTCCAAATCACGTGGTTTCTGGTAAAAAACAGAGTTTATTTTTGCAAATATACAGCTCAAAACCTTTTCTTTTATAGAGATCTCAACCAATTTTTTATTACATATAAGATTCCATTATAATTGCGTCCATACAATTACCAATTAAAATAAATAATTATTAATATTTATTTCTATATTTGGTGGAAAAAAGCACTAAGGCCACGAATTTAATTTTTATTTCTCTTACATAATGAAAATAACATCATATACCAAATGGAAAAAAAACTGAATGTCTAAAAATGTGTAAGAAACATTTTCTCAAAATAAAAGACAAATATTAAAAAAAAGACTCCTGTAAATTCTAGATTTTTAACCTAAATACTTTTCTCCCAGCAACACATTGATTTTATGCACCGCGTCTTTTTACCCTTTTCGTTTCCTATTACAGTAAAAGGGTAGGTAGGTTCAAAGTATAATTTATGGGTAATGTACCCGCATTCGATCTTATAAAACTTGGGAGAACACAGCAAGGAAAACCACCCCAAATAAACCCATACGGTATTCGAGAAGTGACCTCCCAGTCCTTAGAAAACCAGACTATATGACCTTGATGTTTTGTCCGCGTACTCACTGGTGCAGAGAACTTTAAAATTCTGAATATTTTAATCGTATGTATATAAATAATAATAATAATGATGGATTAAATAGCAAATATATTACATATTATGTTAATTACGGCTATAGTCGTATCTAAATGTCTTATTCTTTAAATTGAAAAATGACACCTGGACACTGATATCGAACTCGGGACCTCTGACTTAGTACACCAATGTTCTAACCACTGAGCTATTCAAGAATCATCCCGTGCTCGATTTAAATGTTATGTTATTAGATACGGCTTTAACCGTAGCCATCAAATAGAATAGCTTGGCTCCATCTTGATGTGCGTGTTCAAACAGTTGTCAATGTACAGTTGTCAGTGTACAGTTGTCATTGTACAGTTGTCAGCAGAGAGTCCTGGTGGCTCCGTTATCTGATAGCTCGTGATATTAAATTGATCGCTCTTATGTAGTTGACCATTTCCACACATCCATCACAGACTCTGCCTCAAAATATGAGTGAAGAATGACCCTGGGCACGGGACGACTCCTGGATAGCTCAGTGGTTAGAGCATTGGTGTACTAAGCCAAAGGTTCTGGGTTTGATTCCCGGTGCAATCTTTTAAATTTAAAGAATATACATAGTAATGGATATTTCCACGTCCAAGGAGTCAGAGAAGCTATCTACACGTCTAAGGCGTCAGATAAGCTATCTACACGTCCAAGGCGTCAGATAAGCTATCTACACGTCTAAGGGGTCAGAGGAGCTATCTACACGTCCAAGGCGTCAGATAAGCTATCTACACGTCCAAGGACGTCAGATAAGCTATCTACACGTCCAAGGCGTCAGATAAGCTATCTACACGTCCAAGGGGTCAGATAAGCTATCTACACGTCCAAGGCGTCAGATAAGCTATCTACACGTCCAAGGGGTCAGAGGAGATATCTACACGTCTAAGGGACGTTGTGGTTTGAAGTCCTTAACATCTGGTTTCATGGTTTTATTCTCGCGGTGAATTATGGGCAGTTACTACAGTTGGACTAGTTTTATTTAATATTGATTGCTATTGTAGTTCTCCAATAAAACATGTTAAATAGCTCTAGCTGGAAGAATTGTATCTGTAGTAATAAGTTTATTAAAAAATTTGGAAAAAACAAATTATTGTTAAGTGAATTTAATATGTAAAGAACAATGTTCATTGGAAGGACACTATCTGATAGCTAGAAAAGTTACTAGACCTAATTTCATTTTTTCATACGTCAAGTCGTGATCTGCAGCTATATTTTTTTATTAATATTAATATATGTGAAGTATTTAACGTGCATTTTCTGAACCGACTGATTATATCAACACACGACTTACAAACTAACTTAAATCTAGAACAGACACAACCCCCATTTCACTAATAATACATTTTCAGGCCATGGCAGGAATCAAACCAGGGACCTTTATTTCAGAAAAGTGGGGGGATACCGACTGAAATAAGGTGTTTCTGCTGCTTTCACTTTTATGGATATATTTTTTAAGCCCCACGTTATATATTCATAGATCAAGTCATGTTATCTGAAACTGTAACTTTTGATAGATATTATCAATACCTATAAAATAACACAAATAATACACTAAAATGTTATCAGTGTTGTCCGCAAATAAATATGTTTGAATTTCCTCTACTGTTCTTCCAACCAAAATCAGGCCACTAATTGTTACTACTGTTACATGTTACTAATTTTAGCCAAAAGAAAATAAGTTTGTATTTATTATTAGTAGTAGCACCGCGTCTTACTACCCGTTCGGGTTATACGCACTTACGCTAATGTGTAATGGTAGGGTGATTGTGAGATGAAATGGAGGACCTACAGTTTAACGTGGGATCCGAACCACGGTGGAGGCCTGGGCATTCCACACATTCACAAGTTGTGATTAATACACGTCTTGTCAGAGGTGAAGGAAGGGTTTGGCAATCAGATAAATCTGTGCTGGGACCAAGGATTGAACCCTGGACCCCAACACAGAAGTCTGACACCTTACCCCTAGACCGCCAGGTCACCAACTTTATATTTAATAAGAGGCAGTTTTTATGAACATTGGATGGTGAACTTATACTCAATCAACGGTGAGGAGCAAAACTTGTCTTATACAACACTTTTAAAAAAGTGACGCGGCGGTGGTTTTGGGTTTAGGGAGTAGGCTATTACTACTTTTATGTAATTTTAACAAGAATGTTTGAGTCTTGACCTCTTGGATAAATGTTAGACACAACATCTGCACGACCACTCACAATGAAATATTTGATCGCCATACCGGTGGGCACGTGGACATAGGCGTCAATCTCACCCGGTCTTGTTTTCCTATGAGAGAAAGTTTCGGGCTCGTAGCCCGCCCAGGTGAATTGGAGGTCTTTTTTTTAACTACATTTTTTCCTTTGATAAAATGTGGGTGCATTTCATTTAAATCTCTACCCTCCTCATACTTATCCCTTATTGTAAAGAATGTTGATAAAACGGATGGTTAGTAAGACGAGGTGAACAAAAAAATAAAAGGTTTTGTTTGATCCTTTAAGCTACAGTCCAACTTTCATGGGAAGAATCTTATCCGACAGCTAGAGTAGTTATATGTTCACGTATTCATACGTCAAGTCATGCGATATGCAGATGTCACTTTTGATAGATATTATCATAACTATAAAATATCACTAATATTGCAGTAAAAATTATCAATATAGAAGACATAAATATCCGTTAACTTCTTCGGTGGCCGCGTGGTCTAATGCGCTACTCTCGTGTTGGACTGGACTGTAGAAGATGGGGAGACCGGAGTTCGATCAAAGTCAGGTGCACTGAAGGTGTTTTTCTAAATGGTTTTCCATTCTCCTTCCACGCAAATATAGGTGCACTTCCTCTAAATTAAGCCACCTTAGTCCCTATCACATTAGCGTAATTAGTATATAAGCTTATAACCAGAACGGGTAGTAAGAAGCATTGCTAAATATATATATATATATCTTTTAAAAACCTTCTTATGAAAATTGGACTATGTTTGAAAACTCAAATTTTTGATGTGTCGATGGTAAAAAATATATTGTATAGTTTCCCATTGATGTTGGTATCTAAAAGGTGACTCAAGATATTTCTGGTACCCATCATGCCTTGCGGGGCTACGAAAAGAAGTCGGAAGGTACCATCTTAGAACCAGTAGTTGAAGTTTAACTATAGGGCGGGAACTACCTGTAAAATGATCGTCTTACATTGAAAACATATAAAAAAAAGAGAAGTACTACTGTAATAACATACATTTTCGCGGAGATGTGTGTTTTAGAAGATTATTCTCGGAGAAAGAATGACGAAGCAAACATTTTCACAAGCGTAAATACACTATTGAAGAGCAATGTAGCCTTTCTACACTCTACGAATAGTGAGGGTTTGAATCCCGGGGACATCAATTCCAGGAAAGTTAAAAAAAAATATTTCTAGATAATGTCTCTAGTTTCAATACAGTATATTGGTACCTTAATTATTGATACGTCTTATAACGCTAAAACCAAGACATTTCATAAAACAAAACTCTTTAGAGTAGCTTAACTTTCCCTTGCTACTGTTTATTATCTGGGGATGACGTCACCCTAACCTATGAACGTGTGCTGTTAAAATTTTATTTAAAAATAATCTCCAAGAAATGACCAAAATATCTTCAAGACGACAGCTCCCATTTAATTTAAACCCCCTCGTCTCACCAAACTAGGCAATAACAAATAATGTCTTTGTGCTTCTCTACAGGCGGTGTGATATTAAAATAGTATTTTTGTCAAACTAAGCACAACAAATGGTAAAACTACCTTCATTGCGAATGCGAGCTATCAATGGTTAAGTACCCACATATACAGGTGTTCGGAAACTCATAGCCCAAACTGCACAAATAGCTTGTTTGAACCAAAAGTAGTACAACATTCCTGTACACTTACATCCGGAAAACTATGATAATACCATTAAATTGTGTTCAAAGTTTCAGCGTACAGCGCTGGGAGAGCAAAGCTGTTCAAGCATGCGTGTACAACAAGTTGCATAGGAGCTAGGCGCTCGGCACTTCACATATAATATTGGCAAACACTTTCTGTGATGTAGGACCGTTAATGATGACCCTCAGAACGTAATCCTATTTCTAGATGGACTGGTGTGTTGTTCACTATTAATTGTGGTATGTTCTGCTGCCGTGCTCCAAGATGTCGAGGTGTGCGGTGCCGTGCACCTAGCTCTTATGCAACCTGTTGTACACGCATGATTGCACAGCTTTGCTCTCCCAGCGCTGTACGCCGAAAATTTTAATATAATTTGATGGTACTATCATAGTTTTCAGAATGTAAGTGTACAGGGATTTTGTATTATTTTTGGTTCAAACAAGCTATATGTGCAGTTTGGGGCTATGCGTTTCCGAACATCCTGTATAATGTCATAGACAACCCTTAGGTTCATGTACTACAAGGGTGAACACACAAATACAAATATAAACTCTAATTATTAAATCTAGTTTCATGCCAATTAGCTTTTAGAAGTTTACTACCGCAATATTGTTAAGCATTTACACCGGCCTCAACGCAAGGTTTAAAGGACCATAAACAACTTCTTTGTTGAAAGGAATAATTTATTAGCTAATTGCATATTTTACAGCGCTCAAGATTTACAATGTTTATAAATACTCCCCATTACGATGCAATCTTGTAATGGTGTGGGTAGCGGTACTACTTCCGCTATGGGATGGAGAATGTTACTAAGCCCTTTCATTTCCTTTATGCTGAAATTGAGACATTTAGAGCAATTATTTTAAAATTATTGAGAAGCAATTAATATGAAAAGATCGTGACATTTCTGGTAGTTGATCTTAGAGTCAAATTGAAATGCAAACTGGCCTTGTAGAAAGGGTTCAAATATGTTCATTTGTCAGCATACACTGTAACAGGAAAAAGGGAAATTAAATACTCATAGAACAAAAGAGCTTTCAGTACGTAAAGTACGTTCATGCACAGCTGTCATGTAAATACATTTTGAACGTTGTTACTACTCCTATAGTTAGTTATATGTCAAACTTTTCATTGCCTCTACGTATGACATGAATGTGACCTCGTCTGAGGCAAGCGCCATATAAGGCAGTTCAATTTACTTACGTTTTATGATCTAATATCATCACACACATATTAGATACATAATACGTTTCTAATTTTCACTACTAAATTATTTAGGAAAAAATCCAAGCACCCACTTCGGTGGGCAAATGGGTCTACTCTCGCAGGAGACCAGACTGCCGATAACGGGTAGATCGAGGTTTGAAACTTGGTCGGGTGTATTGAGGGTGATTTTAAAAAATGGTTTTCTATTCTCCCTCCACGCAAATCCGGGTACGTTTCCTATAAATATGACCTGCCTCATCCCTAAAACCATTACCGTAATTAGTACATAAGTGTATAACCCAAACGGGTAGTAAGATGTGATGCCAAATAAATAAATCAAATATCAAGTATGTAATGAATGAGTTATACATCACACATGCTTAAATAATCAATTAAATACTTAGAGCATATCAATACTTTTAAGAGAAGTTTGATTTTATAATATATAATAAAAGTATGTTTCTTTTAACCACACGCAACACAATGAAAGACTATTGAAAGCTAAGACTAGAAGACAGAAGTCCCGACACCTTAACCCTAGACCGCCAGATCACCCTCATTTTCATCATTAATTGTATGACAGTTATAAATGGAGATTTTCAATTTAGAGATGGGACGATACCGGTTTTTCGATCCCAAATCTCGATTCCGATTCTTACTGGGATAGGCCTACAATATAAAATTAAAAACGATTTTTTAATTAATTAGAATTTTAAAACTTTTTTTGTATTTTCAAAATACAGTGATAATTTAAATTTTGGCTTTAAAACCTTAAAATAAACTTCATCTATATTATTATTTACGTTGTGACAGTACATTTGCAAAGTAATCGTGATATATTTCTTAACACAGGGCTGGTATCTGTTAATATGGAGGTTTGTTTTGGTTTCTGGAATGCATTGGGAAACACATTTAAAAATGGAAGCAACACATCAATTTTTAGATAATCTTATACGTTTTATTATAAAAATATATTAAGTAGATAACGAAAAAATATGTCACGAAAGGTTCATAACATTCATATCTTAACAAAGCATTGCACGCATCGTTTAAGAATCGAGGCATCAAGATATCTTCTCGATTCTCTCGATAACCTCAATAATCGATAGGTATCGAGTAATCGAATTTCCTATCCCTAATTTATTTATAATACTCTCGTTTATTTAACTTTATTCCGTAATTTTGCTAATAATATATTATTACCTATACCCTCTTCAATGGCTGAATGGTCTAAGGCGTCAATCTCGTATTAGACTCGCCTGCTAATAACGGGGAGATCGGGGTTCGTATCCCGATTAGGACTACCAAGGGTGGGTTTTCCTAAATGGTTTACCACTATCCTTTTATGAAAATGCGGGTGTATTACCTCTAAAATGCTGTATTCCTCCTCCCTACCCCATAAGAGTAATCATCATGCATGTGTGTAACCTAAGCAGATGATACAAAAAATGTATTTTTATTAATTTAATTTGTATTAATTAATTAACCCTATAATAAACTAAATTTTTCCATAACTGCGCTATGATGTTTAGATAGAAAGATGGGGGCATACCTTAACAATTAAAAACCCATCTGAATTCCGTTACATCCTCCGGTGAGGACGATGCCCTCCATTTTCCTCAGATGGGTGTAGGTAGATGAAGGCTGTGAAGTGCTCGCACTTAGGAAACGTTTTTTTATTATAATAATAAAATTAAAAAAAGGCCGTAACATAAATTTATTCTCCGTGGCTGAATATTGTCCTTCCTGCGTCCTGGTTATCACAGTTCTTGAGTCTCGGGAACAAAAGAATATCAGAAATGATAGCAGTAGTTGTACGGTCAGACGTGATGAATGGATCCTCCTAAGTTGCGTGTCAAATGTTCTCGGCTTAGCACGCACTCGCTCAGTAAACAACTCAAGAATCACACTTGTCTTTTTTTTTATTGATAAATTAATAAAAAAAACACATTCATCGGCTCCAGATGGGTAGATATTTCAAACTACGGTTCATCCCGAAATTAAATTTAAAGGTATTAACATGTTTCTACAGCATTAAAAAATATTACATTTAATATTTAGAAAATCTTTCGGTGATTCGCCTCAAGATTATTTTTTGCCCAACATTAAATTAAATGTTAAATTTTACACTTGAAGATAAAGGGTACATGAAAATTTCCGTATTTTGACTCTTGTTTTTTTGCTTATTATGTTATATTTATTAACATTTTTTCAAAAAAATACGCTAAAAAATAAACCCTGAAACCATCAAAATGATTAAAAGAAAACTCACTTTATATATTTTGGAGACTTTTTTTTGAACTTTTATTTGATTTAGTGACAAGTATAGCGAAAGTAAATTAGTATTAATTTACATTGTGTGATGATATATTACATATTTTTGGAAAATAATGTGGTGTAGGCCTATAAATTTTAAATATATTTGCGTACCACCTGAAATCCTTCTCGTACTACGCGGACCATATGTTGGAACCTCTGATCTAACCTATGCTTGGTTTTTTGTTTTTTTAAAACACCTTGAATATTAATATATCAGAATTAATATCGTGCAACAAAGCATATTATTGCACCAATACCTGCATTACAGGGTGTAAATTAATACATGTTACAAACTTCTAAGGTACGTAGGGGGTCCAAAGTAGACTAACTTTTAGTAAGGAGCTCGTGTCCGGGAACGCAACGTTTGCGCATTGCAGACTGGAACTGTTTGGATAAAATCAAGTGGTAACGCGTTGCATTTGACACGTCATGATCACGTGGGGTGACTCGACCAATGTAACGAATACTTTAAACGTTAAACTTTTTTTGCCAAAGCTCCCTAATCTCCCTTAACGTTTAGTTACATTAGATCATAGAGCATCGATTACGGGTCTTAATCTGAGGCAAAGCTCGTTGTAATGATAGGGCCGGCTTTAAGCAGACCATTTTCCAAATCGTCCAACTCCTTCTCGTACAGTGTTTGCCAGAGTTTTTCAACGATTGAGGGAAACAGGTTGAACTGTGGGTCTCGAAGGAACCGCCGTACTGCAGGATCTGAATAAGATGTGCATCATATGGTTCCATTAACAGTCGAACCATTTGAAGTGCCATGGTCGTTAATCAAATGAGTGTCTGTCAGGTTTATGTATGAACAACAGCTTCACCCCGCAGACAGTTCAAGCAATGAGTCCAGACGATTTTCCACGACGATTTAATTTTTATCGCTGGTTTGTGCAACGTTGCCTGTTGCAAGTTGAATTTACACGGTTGTTCTCTTCATCAGGGAAGGAATTTTCATCCCCGTAACATCCACGTTTGGGACGAAGAAAACCCCCACTCCACTCGCTCCACTAGATTCCAACAGCAGTTCAACACCAACGTGTGGGCTGGTATTATCGACGGTAGTCTGATTGGTCCATACCTTCTTCCACGCCGTCTCACCGGCCCCGTTTATTTGATATCCCTGCAAGAAGTATTTCCAGAATTGTTGGCAGACGTACTGTTACGAATTCGTCAACAGATGTGGCTGCAACAAGACGGTGCGCCACCATACTTTTCACTTGCTGTTCGAGACTACATCAGCCAATTATTTGGGGACAGATGTATCGGTCGAGGAGGTCCAGTAAAATGGCCTCCACGTTTCCCAGACTTAAAAAAATCCCGCTTGATTTTTTCCTGTGGGGCCACATGAAAATCCTGGTTTACGAAACTCCTGTCGAAACTTAAGAATATCTACTAGACGGAATTCTCGCTGGAGGGCAGTAAATCCATTTGAGGCGTGACATTTTTGAAAGATTAGACCAGAACATGCCTCACAGTTGGTGGACGTCATTTTGAGAAATTACTGTAGCCACTTGTTTTGGCATTTATAAACATTTTTGTATGCAATGTAAGTTAGTAAAGTATTATGAGAATTACTCCTTTTACTAAACTTACTAACGGTTCCAGTCTGCAAAGCGCAAACTACACGTTTCCAGACACGAGCTCCTTATTAATATTGGTCTTTTTTTGGACCCCCTACAAACCCTAGAAGTTTGTAACATGTATTCATTCACACCCTGTATAAATTAATTTTAACTTCACAGGTAAGACAACGTGTAATAAAACTAAACAAGTCTATTGGTACAGATCACAGACAAAGAATGTAAACTATCAAGACGGCACCACCATTGCGTTTGATACAAGTTTGTATCTTTTAAAGCACTTGGTAAGAAGAATTATATAAACTTGTGAAGTTGAAAGAGTAACAAAATCACATAAAAAGGACAAAATAATTGTATTATTATAATTAATATACCCAAAAAGTGTTCTCCTAGTTACTTACGACGTAATAATTTATACATGACAAACAAAATAGAATTTTCAGTGGCACCAAGCCTTGGACCACTTTTATTTAATTCAATTTCAAACAACTTTTTTTAAAATTAATTTTAAATATTTCCAATTTTAAAAATTAAACATTTTAATAGATTCTCGAGGACAAATTTGGTTTCAGATTCGAGGAAATATAGAATTGGACCTCATATCTACCAACAACCCTTTTGAGACATAACATTTCGAGTGGGTAGGGCCTCTGGAGACACAGGTACCGTTCGAGTTCATTTCTCGTGGATTGGGCTTCGAATAGTTTGGGACAAAATAAGAAACTTGAAGGGGAAAACCCCTAAGAAAGGATCCCAAAGAACGTAATCAAGAATAACAAAGTGGTTAGAAAATATATATCTAGCCTTACACATTCAAATAAAGTAATGTTTTAAACGGATCACAAAATATAATTCTAAGATAATGGAGGATTGTTTTAGTTGTGTTTAAGATACAGAACTGCTATTACCAGAGTAAATACCTCTAGGCCTATATGAAGATAATATTTCCCTATAAGTAGGTCCATGAACTTGGTATTTTTTAAAGATATGTAAATATTGTAACCAGCCTGTACTAAATTGGGATGTTTGTTCGAATTAACATATTAATGTTGTAAGACGCGAACGATAGAACTGGTCTAGTTACATTTGTTTTGAAGAGTTTGTAAACAGAAGAACGTAACAGCTGACTACTCTAAACAGTGTCAGCATTGTTGTTGGCGATCAGGCCAATTCAGGGTAGATATGGTTCTGTTTTAAAGCTATCGGGGCTGACAAAATAATATCTGTACTAGGGGGTCACTCTGCCCATTTGTGGAGTTGCGCGGGATAGAGCACCGGGTACTTCTACTGGAGTGCAACTATTGTGCCCAAGGTACCAGGGTTCGTATCCCTGTAGGACCGCCAAGTCCGTCAGTCAGGCCAACGGTAGAGCCTTTCTTACCTAACCAATTCTGTCGCGAGCTCTTAAGTGAAGTATTTATGTCTCTTTTTGGAAACTTCTTATAACATCACATTTTGTAGTAGTGCGTAGTGCTATAATAAACCCTAAAAACCAAGGCCGTCTATAAATTACGAACCTACATTTATATATTTACCACTTCCCTTATCTTCAGCCGCAACCCATCCGGACAATAGGGGCCCCACAGAACACGGGGAGGTGACACTATTTAATCATTTTGACAAATAAAATATAAATAAAGTGTTTGGAGCTACCTAGTGAATAAAAAGCCGTTTCGGCTTACAGATGGACGTATACCATAAGCTTTAGCAAACGTTAATGTTTATATATTATATTCATTCATAATTAAAACATCACAGTGTAAATATTTGTCTCATTGGCCAATGCTTTAGCTGGATAAATATAGTTAGCTACTACCGGATACGCGTTTAAATACTTAAATAAACGATATTTATTTTAGGCTTGCTCTCCTAAAAAATACTCATACTTTTTTTTAGAAAAGAATCTCTAATGAGTTTTTTTTAAAGATCTAGAAGTAAAGAAGTGAATAAAGTAATAAATAATTTACATTTTTCCAGCACTTGACTAATTATCTCTTCCCACTTGTTTGAGTATATATTTCTTGATAGTCGGTGATTTAATAGTTGCGTGTGCTAACATAATTTAAACTTATGTTCTGGAAATAAAATGCATGATGCTTGTTTTATGAGCAAAGTCTTAATTATAAGCAACGCATGATGTCGTACTAATTTCCAAATGTACTTGAGCACACCTCCGAATGAACATGCGCCATAAAATTATCCGGAGAACAATACGATAACCAACAGGTTTAAGTTTAATCGTTCTCTCAACATAATATTCCAGGTCGTCACTAGGCTCGTGGGTATTCTAGTGTAATGAGCGCTTGTGGGGTTTATTGCTAGACACAGACATGTCCAGAGGCCACATAGAGGAGCGCTGAGGCGTCCACAAATCCTGCATTGTTTAAGAAGAGGTTTGTTATTTAAAAATATATCTCATCAATAAATAGAGAGAGGAAAGCTATAGACATACCTCTAAGGAAACAAAAACTTTTTTTAAATTTTATACTTATAAAAAATATTTAAAATGGTAAAGTTAGTTAATTTTAAATGGCCGTAACCTATAACCTGATATGTTGAGCGCGAGAAAAGGTAAAGTTTTCTTAAGTTTTTGTAGCAAAACAGATCAAATATTTCTCCACTAGAAACAAAGAGTTTAATTTTCTGCAAATGTTGGTACCAACAGTTGTTGAATATCTGTCAAGAGTATCCTGAAATTTAATGACAACTTTTTCTCTTCATTTAAAGAGTTTGTCGTCTAATGCCGCTATGATCACGACAGATATTCAACAACTGTTGATACCACCATGTGGGGGATAGTGAGTTTGATGGTGTGGAACCAGTTGAAACACTCAAACCTAATCAACCAAACCCTCGTTACCACTGTGCCGATTGATAAATCAGGTGTACACATTAATTAGTGTTCATATTAGAGAGAGATATTTTAATAATAGTATAAAGTGACTTATTAAAGTCCATGTCAGCAAAATACAATATATTTCCTCAACTCCTTGCTGACACGTCAATAAACGTTATTTAACGTACCAAAAGAACTCTCTATTCAACTATCCTGGACAGATCAGAGAAGCTAGGCTATATTTCTACACAGGTAGGCTTTGGCAGCTATTTTTTTTGGTACGTATATTTTATGTGAAGCGTGGAAATACAAAACCCTAGTTTTATCTTTGGAAAAGGTCCTTTACATGTTCTTAAACTTTGGTAAGCCTATAATTTTAACTTGGCACGGTGTTAGCTTGGGTGAGTTGTGTTTGGCGGTCCCCTTGATGATTTTATTAAGAGGTCCCTGTGGGAGAGACTTTAGGGACGATTCGTGATGGAGGAAGGGGGACAGGGGGATGAGATAGAGACGGAGAAGATAAAAGTAGCCATAGGAGTACTAGGGAAATATATTAATACACTACAATTTTTATAGAAAGGGTCTTATCAAACGGATAGACAAGCTACTAGGTGTACTTTAGCGTATTCATACGTCAAGTCATACTACCTGCTGTTGTCACTTAATATACATATATTATCCTTACCTATAAGTTAAAAGAACACTAATAATTATGTTATTTGTGTTGATCGTAAAAATACATGTTTGGATTTTTATTAAAGGCGCTTCATATAAAAATCGGACTGTAGATATGAAATAAGTAATTTAAATCGGGAAATATAGATTTAAAATAAAATAAAGAGCAAAATAATAAACGAAACATTGCTAGTTTGGGAGAATATGATAATTATTTATGATAAGTACTTGGTCTAACTATCGTGCCTTGATAATTTTTTCAATTAATCTCTAAATTCACAGGATGTGTCCCGGTTCATTTCATATGTTATTGCCTTGTCATTTTTAAGGGTATATTATTTGCAGGTGCTCCTCCCAAATGGGGTTATTAGCCCCAGGAGCCGTGCTAATCTCCATACAACTCTTCACACACCTGTCTCTACAACGCCCTGAAAATAACATTTTGACACCCGAGTCGGTGGACACGCAGACTAAATGGTAGGCTCGTCTGGTTCTGATCTGGTTTATCGTTGACGGTTCTAATCGTGGCCGATTGTTTTTAGGATGTTTTTCCATAAATGATTTCCCGATTGTTCATCCAAGAAAATAAAGATAAGTTTCCTTTACGTCGTGCCTTCTTTATCTTTATCTCATTAACATAAATATAATTAGGATAGTCAGGATGAGTGGTGACTCGTGTTGATAAAACCAAGTTATGTTAACTGGGATTAGAACCAAGGTTTCTGATAGGTGGTTAATCGGTTGCCGCCATTCACCTAAGGTGGGGATGTAGGGGAATCGAGCTAAGGGCAAAAATAACAGATTATCTCTCCGGCAGAAAGCTAGAGTTTAATTTTCTTCACGTGTTGATATCAACAGTTGTTGAATATCTGTCATGATCATAGCGGCATTAGATGAGGAACTTTTTAAATGAAGATAAAAAGTTGTCATTAAATTCCAGGACACCATAAAGAGATATTCAACAACTGTTGATATCACCGTGTGAAGAAAATTTAACTCGTTCTGGAGCAATATTTTATTTATTTTGGCCAAAAAAGTATGTTGCTATAAAAACTGCAAAAAAAACCAACTCCCCTTTTCTCGCGTTTTATTGTGAACAACGTATTTACCTGTTAAATATATTACTTTCTTAACACCGGGTATTACTACCCGTTCGATTTATATGATTATGTACTAATTACACTAATTGTTTTAGGGATTAGTAAGGTTATATTTAGAGGAAGTGTACCCACATTTGCCTGGAGGGAGGGACATTTGACCGAGATTTTAACATCGATCTCCCCGTCATCGGCAGTCTAATCTACTTTTAGAGCAGCGCATTAGACCATGCGGTCACCGAAGTGGGTAGCTTTAATGTTAATTACGGGCCCTTAATCTTGAACCCGAGCTTTAATTTTGCATAAGAACTCCAAATCTTGAATCCGAACCTACGGGCTCCTAATCTCGAATTTGAATTTTCATTTAACTATGGATCTTTGATGTCGATGGGGAAAATGAGGAAATGTAAATTTAATAGAAAAACATAAATTATATCAGTGTGTTAACATTTTTATGTTACAAGCCATTTATAATAACATTCATTCATTCAGTTAAGTCTTAAGCAAATGGTCTGGAGTCTGGTTGTTGTTAAGTTTGTTCCATAATTATGTTGGGGATAAACAACCAATAAGCAATATCAAAGCAATGCATCTAATTCAAATCCAAAATAAAGTAAATATTGTTCTTTTATTCTTGAATCTTATAGTTTATCGAATCCTCTAATTTTGAATATTATTATTATTACTATTATTATTATTATTATTACTATTATTATTATTATCACTACATCTTACTACCCATTCGCGTTATACACACTTACGCTAATGTGTAATGGTAGGGTGATTGTGAGATGAAATGGAGGACCTACAGTTTAACGTGGGATCCGAACCACGGTGGAGGCCTGGCACTCCACACATTCACAAGTTGTGATTAATACACGTCTTGTCAGAGGTGAAGGAAGGGTTTGTCAATCAGATAAATCTGTGCCGGGACCGAGGATAGAACCCCGGACCCTTACCCCTAGACCACCAGGTCACCTTGAATATTATTACAGCTTCAAGGGTTCGAAACTTTGAGGCTCCCAATATTTGTTTAATAATGGTAGGTACTAAAGCGTGGGATAAAAGTATGTTTATAAAATAAGTCACCTCCACCCCGGCTATCCGGCCGGGAAACCAAGTATGAGACCAGTTCCCAAATCACAACCAAGTAAGTACATGGGTTTGTGGTTTGTCCTCCAATCAGCTGTTACGTGTTCTCTTTTTGGTATTTCATTCATCGCCCGTGCATCTATTTCTCCTATAAGTTACCGTTCTTTAGGCATAAACAGTTGTTGACAATCCTTCACACACACAAATTGATGATCACAAAATGCATGATCGTCTTTGCGTCTCCATTGACTATCTTCGTGGCTCATATGAATGTACATACATGGATGTTGAAGTAGTCAAATTGGTTGTATTCTATAGCTAAGCTAGTTTGTAAGCTGTATGCTGATATAATAATTGTGTTAGTAAAGTGAACGTTATGTATATATGAGTATTATAAATAAACTATATACAAATACTACTTTGCTAATCTCAGGATTAATTATAACTGCAAACTTCTTGTCACAGGGGACCAAGGACCCTAATATTATTATATGAGTGTAACAGGCAAATCTATAAACAAACCACATGAGTCATAACCCATCTAATTTATATAGTATATATTAAATTATCGGTAATATTTCATTCCATTACAGATCTCCTTTCTTCCCTTTCTTACAAAAGTAATAATATTAAATCTTCGGTAAGTCTATATTCACTTCCCTTTTACAAATCACTTTTAAAAAAAAACCTCTTGGTTTTCACACAGAAAGGAAACATTATTTTATGTTTTAACTTAATGACTATAACTTCGTTTCCTCTGTGACCTTTTTCTTACCTGTCTCAATATCTCGGGTGACAATGTTACCTCGTGACACGGACAAACCATTTTCTCCTGTTAGTTTTTATGGCTGCTGTCGCTTGTAAAGGACCAGAAACTACGGCTCAATCCGGCCCGAAAAAGGTCGGGTTTCTTCACAAATTTACTTTGACTTTGTCGAAGGGGGAAAAAAAGCGTCAATAGTGTCTTCATTGATTCTTACATTTTAGTGTTGGAAACGTTTTCAACATTTAAATGTTATCGTTTAGGAGGATAAAATACCATATTTTTACTCGTCAATAACTTGTTAAAAAAAAATTCAGTTTTATTCTAAAAAAATATGGTAGAAAGCAACACTACATAATTAAGTATATATGAAAGTGGAAGATTGGGGGTTGAATGATTATAATTACGGAAATCAGCAGCTTAGTCATATTAGATTAAATTGAAAAATTACACATGGACACGAGAATTGAACCCGGGACCTTTGACTTAGTGCTCCAATAGTCTTAACACTGAGCTATTCAGGGATCGTCACGTGATCACGTTAATTCTTCATTCATATTTTGAGGCAGAGTCTGTGATGGACTTGTGAATATAATCGGTTACTAAGCCGGTGGTTGTGATGTACAGTAGGTTTTGGTAGGAATACACATTTAGAAAAAAAAAAAAGGTTTTTTTTGCGATCAATATTGATAAAGATTTACAAAAGTATTAATTTTATTTGTATAGTTATGTTATTAATAATATATATCAAACTTGTGACAGCTGCAACTCATATAACTTGTTGTGTGAATATGTGAAGTTTTATTTAGTAATTTTTCTAGCTGTCATATTAAGTTGTTCCAATGGGAATTGTACTGTATATAGCCGAGAAAATCACAAGAAGGGAACACACCCAAATATACTGGCTGGGTTTCAAACCCCACCAACCCATCATAGGTGACCATACATAGTCCTAGTTTAACACATCTCATCATTCCTTGTGTCTGACATTAACTATCTTGATTAGCGAATAAAAAGTATAAACAAGCGAAATAGAGAATTGAAATCACAAATGTATGCTTATAACTAAAGCTCAAAAGACAACATAGAGCAGATATCAGCAATATTCATTGATAAAATACTGTGACGTGTTTCATCGCCTTTAAATGGGCCCCATTTTATTGTTTTACGACCCCTTATTTGGTGAATGGTTGCTGTCCCTAGAATTGTTGGTCCAAATAGATAAAAATATCAATTCATGGAGAATGGGGAAGGTTGCCTTCTGGCCTTCTGGGTGTTGGTAGAACTGGCCGTGCTTCTGGGATGTACGTTTGTAAGATCACACTGGCGACAGAGTTATTAATGAAAGAGGCGCAAAATAACGGTCATCGGCATGGTTTATATCAACCATACACGTCTTAACCTAACATCAATATTATTCTTAGGTGTTTTGTCTCACAAGTTCATTCCTTTTGTCAATGCGACCTGTCCTTGCCTCCTCTTTCATCTCTCAGAATTTCCTTCTTTCCTTCAAGTCATCCAATATTTGAATCCTCCTCCTTCCTAAGCTCCTCTTTCCCTCAACCTTTCCTTCTATGACGTCGTGACAGAATACAGTTCCTCCTAAGGATGTGTTCTATCCAGTTTGTTTGTTCCGAGGAATCACATCCAAAATGATTCTCTTCTCACCCACTTTTCTTAGGACTTGTTCATTTGTCCCCCTGTCTGTCCACCTGATCTTCTCACCCACTCTTCTTAGGACTTGTTCATTTGTCCCCCTGTCTGTCCACCTGATCTTCTCACCCACTCTTCTTAGTACTTGTTCATTTGTCCCCCTGTCTGTCCACCTAATCTTCTCAAGTCTTCACCAACACCATATTTCAAAGCTCTCCAAGTATTTATTTTCCCTCTTCTTAAGAGTCCAAGTTTCTGTTCCAAATGTAGGATATTATCGGTTTCTTCCTCAGTTCAAAACTCAACTTGATGGTCAGCAGTAACCAACCTGTTCGTGTTGAAAGCTTCATTGGCCATGGCGATCCTCGACCTAATTTCTTTGATGCAATTTCCGAAAAAGCCTGGCCACTCTTTGATAAAAGATAAAAACCCAAAAAAACATATTTTGTTGTTGTACACAAATTTCTTAACTATTATCACCGTATCACCGATATTTACTCTTATGGGATAAAGATGAGGAAGGAAGAATTTTAGAAGGAATCTACTGGTATTTGCGTGGAAGGGGAGTGGGAAACCATCCACCTGACTCAATGGAAAATCCGATTAAGAGTACGATATATTTACTAAACAATGTTTACAGAAGACATACACTGTCCCAAGTGAATAGTTTCCTGCTTCATTTCTTAGTAACCTAAGAGAATAAACAGGAGACTCGACGTTTTGGTTCTTCACGTACGTCTCTCTCTC
>CABFWO010000752.1:61403-71563 GCA_902155825.1 Timema genevievae
CCCCCCCCAAAAAATTCCCCTAAAAAATAAAAAAAATCCTAAACCCGATTGCAGCGCCACCTACCGGGTCAAATTGTGAATCTAAACCATCCACGGACCCACTCAAACACACACAAAAATTTTCATCAAAATCGGTCCAGCCGTTTAGGAGGAGTTCAGTGACATACACACGTACAGAAGAATTGAATTATATATATTAAGATAACAGTGAGAGTAAGGTTGGGAATTACATTGCTTGCTACTTAGTAATTTATTTTCTACAAACCCGCGTCAGTGACCAAATGGTCTAAGGTGTCACTCTCGTGTTAGACTGGACTGCTGATGACTGGAAGATCGGGCTTCAAATCCTGGTCGGGTCTACTGAGGGCAGTTTTCCCTAAATGGTCTCCTACTCTCCTTCCAGACAAATGCGGGTAGAATACCTTTAAAACGCTTCATTTTTCATCCCTAACCCATTAGAGTAATTATCATATATGCGTATAACCTGAACAGGTATTAAAACACGATCAGAAAGTTAATGGTTCGTCTAATAATTTAAGAGTAGCTTATGCTAATGTTATTCGAGATATTACACGAGGTTTATTTAATTTATTTAACGTGCTCTTTTTGAATCGACTGTTTTACATTTCGTCTGTTTGTTCCACGATTACTACTGAGTGTGTGGACCAATTTTAACGAAATTAGGCAGGAACATTCTTTTATCCTAGGTAAACGGCATATCTATATGGCAGTGTGATCTGATAACTAGTTTCAAGATGGCGGCCCCTCCAAAATATGTTATTTTAGATAGATAATCCTAAATGATTAAAATTAAAAATTTAGACCCATTGATCGAGTAGCTCTCGTGAGTATTTAATTGAATTTTGTAATCTATTGTGAGATTAACTTATTAAGACAAGTGAAAGATGGTTGCTAAATATTAACTCAGTGTATTATTGGACATAGTATTCATTTGTTTTCTTTCTAACTTGATCACAAAATATATAATATCACTTTTAAACCCAAGGATAAATGATAGAATATATATTTCAACTTGAAATCCAAAGATAAATCTCAAATTCCGTCACGTTAAAATGCTTTATCTTAAAAATATGGAGGTACTGAGCTATCGGGCTATGACGGAGATAAGCGCATGTTCTTCTCTGGCCCATCTTCTCCGAGCCAAAGGGGGCGTGGCGTTTCGTATTTTTCCCACAGAGATGCTGTGAGAATAAGAGCAAAAAGAAGAAGAAAGAAAGAATGACACAAGAGGTGGACACAGTAGCCGGGTCAAACTCATGCCACCGTGTGTCCTAGCTCTCGGCTGTGTGCTAACAAGGTCACAAACTAGCCTTTCTCACGTCTGTGTCCTAGCTCTCGGCTGTGTGCTAACAAGGTCACAAACTAGCCTTTCTCGCGTCTGTGTCCTAGCTCTCGGCTGTGTGCTAACAAGGTCACAAACTAGCCCTTCTCACGTCTACACCTGATGAAGGTTGGCTCAAGCCTCGTTCCCATGATCCTCAGTGCCGGATCAACACACTAACAGAAGTAGCGTATGCTACGCGCCCCGGACTAGCTTAATCTGGCACTGAGGACCAATTAGATCTGTATCCTTAAAGTCCTTAGGTCCGTATGATTTTTTAACTTTGTGTAAAACTCTCAATGTCCTTAATCATGAAAACAATGGTAAGATATAGTTCTTTATCCAATAAAAACCTTCATAGCGTCAGACCACCAACGAGTTACACCGACAGAACTATCACTGTCCACTGGATAAGATAGTGCCAACTTATGTAGATATCATGTGGTCAGCACAGCGAATTCTCTGACCTTTATTCTCAGTTATCTAGACCGGAGCCGCTACTTCTTTATTCAAGTATCCCCTCATTTGTCCTCACGAGGCTGAGTTCGACCTTGTCCCAGACCCATTGCTTCTCAGATATATTTTATAACCTCCAGGGATCGAACCTGGGACCTATGGATCCTTAGACAGGTACTCTGACCACTTGACCACAGGGACTGTCTCTTTATCCACTTAAGCTAATTCAAAATAAAACAATTTCAGTAAAATCGATGAACACAACCAATTTTTTCGTATTTTTTTTGGTTTGTTTAGTGATTTTAGTTAAAATAACGATTTGTTAACATTTGGTCGACCAGTTGTTTATCACATGGTCCTACTCATGTCGGCCACTTGTGCCACGTTGCTCCTGCGTGTCGATCACTATTCCTCCCGTGTCGAACAGTTTCTTGTCTATCAGTTTTGCCTGCATCACCCACCACTAGCGCTGGTAGGATTTATGTTAAAATGGCCTTAAACTATTCATTACCTGCTCGGTTAAGATTTGTATTAAGGCGATTGGTCCATTTCATTTGGCGTGGAAATGCAGAGCCATGGGAACAAACTGTTAGCTTCAAGTTTTTTTTTTTTTTTGCAATTTTCTTTTCGGAAACGGTTTGTTCAAGAATAGAAGTATGTTTATTAAGTTATACTTTTTATATACACACCTCCTCTATAATTTTAACAGTGATCAAATATCGATAAAATTGACATTTTTCAATAAAAAACTGCTGGCTTCATAACAAAAAATTAGAAAATGTAACAATTAATAAACATCGATAAATTATCTTAGGAGTGTTGAAAATATTAACATAAGCAATTCACTTGTTCTCGAGAAAACTGATATTTCTAAACGTAGAATTTTCCGCAAGACCTGTCCGGTAGCTAGCGCCATCTGCGGTTTCCGTGATCCATCTATTCTTGTTGGCGCGGAAGGATACTTTGGTTGGTTGTGAAGCCACGCCATGCCTTTCACCCTCCGCCCACAAAATAGGTTTTAGACTTGCCCTTGACAGGGCCAAGGGCCTTAATGTGGCCTAAAACAATCTAGTAATAGAATTAATAGACTTTTTATCAATGTGGTCTAAAAATAGTTAGCACTATGATCTAATAGCTTTTGTGTTCATGAAACCTAAAATATTTTAGCAATATGATCTAATAAAATTTGTGTTTATGCACTTTTGGAAAACTATTTATAACTCTCTCTTTAAATATACAGTTTATTTGTTTACATATCGTGTATTTAAGTTGGTTATTTATCAGTACGTGTATTTTATGTTTATTCTTCCTGAAATCACAAAACAAGGGATGTATCTCTTTGTTTTATCTAAGGATGAATTCACATCTTGACATTAATCTAATTTACGTGTACAATGTGTGCAGATAGTGATGTACTTCTGAACAACAAACGAACAGGAATTTATAATTTACTGTCCACTAGTTATGTGCTTGTAATACAAACCATGAATCTACCGAGACCTCGAGAGCCGTGTTTGCTAGTACAACCGTCTGCTCAAAGGTAGCGCTAGCGACACACATTCGACCATCGCCAACTATATAAGTAACACAGGATGCAAGCGAACGTATTTTGGCAATTTTAATGTCAATTTTTTTTTAAACTAATTATTTCAGTAAATACTTTTGTAATAATTTTAATTAATTTCGAAGCGGTAGGGATGAGTAAAATGAGATTTAGATGACATTTACCGGAATTTGCGAAAAAAAACCCATTTAGTAGAAACATCCATGGGATTCAAGTCCCGACCTATCCGTCACTAAAGAGTAGATGAGCCTGTCATTTTGTCCGCATGATCACCAGAAATATATTAATATCACTCATGACTCCCAACATTCATCAAGTCCGTTCCTTTGATGTTGCCCTATTTTTATATATTTTCAGAAATAAAAGCCTCATTTGACATTCTAGTCCAGTGGTCTGAGTTTCTGGCTCAGGTCCAGGTGTCCCAGGTTTGGTCCCAGGCGCTTACAGATCTTTCTGTGAAGCAGTTGGTCTGTATCGGGGTCGAACTCAGCTTCGTGAGGACAAATGAGGAGATACTTGAATAAATATATAGCGGCTCCGGTCTAGAAAACTGA
The DNA here is from genome assembly GCA_902155825.1 of Timema genevievae. Lineage (NCBI taxonomy): Eukaryota > Metazoa > Arthropoda > Insecta > Phasmatodea > Timematidae > Timema > Timema genevievae. Next base: position 65,320 of record CABFWO010000752.1, read on the forward strand.
GGTTAACGTTTGGAAGGATCGCTATGCTGACCAGATGATACCCTCTATCAGCAAATGTTGGCACTATATTCGCCAACATGCGACGTCCACTCGGTCGGTATAGTTCGCTTGCAGACGGATACCATAGAGATCTAAGCCTCTTTTACTATCTTTATAAAATAATCATATTTAATTGTTAAGTCTTCATCAAGAAAGGAAACATTTAATTAAATAATCGTTTCCTAGCAACGATCGCCGTTTTATTTAAAGTTCGGAAAGCTCATCTGGAGCTTTTTTACTAATTTCCTGAAATTATTTGTAGGTACGTAGAGCTCCGAACGATCCCTGACCATGGATGAAGACCTGCCCCTATTCCCCATACTAGCAGCCCCAGGAGGTCCCAGGATCCGAGAACCCAGAGAGTTTGTGCTGTCGGCGGTGGAAGAACTGAGAGATCCGAGGAGTTGTCGCATGAAGAACATCATCAGCTTGGTGAGCTCCGAATGCAATGCGACGCACGACGCCGAGGAGATCCGACGCCAAGTGAGGACGGCGCTCAAGAGAGGCGTCCAGTACGGGCTCATCTCGTGTGACAAGGGCTGCTACCGCCTCCAAGACCTGTCGGGGGAGGAGGACAGACCTGGTCGCGGCGGGAGACGCAGACGCCGTCGTAGGGCCAGACGCAATCCCAGTCAACACAGTCTTCATCGCCAAGGCGGGCGTCGCCGCAGATCTCGTGGCTGAGTCTGGAGCGAACGCCTTAAATTATATTAAATGAACTCTAAATTAACCAGTTTGTTTCCGACTTTTTTTTACTTTTACCGATGACCATTTATTTGTTGTAATAAATCTCATAACCTTATTTGAAATTATAATGTGCTCTAATTCATATCTATTGGTATAATACTGCGCGTCTGGGCTACATCACTCGTAGCTTAGTTGGAATAAAGATTGGCCAGTACTAATGTACCGTTGTCCGATTGTACTAATAGTACAACCTTTCTGTGGAGGGTCTTTACATGTCCTGATGAGATGAGGTGATGGTGATAGTGAGTATGAGGGGGTGGAACCAGTAAAAACTCCTGAACCTAACTTGGGGCTAATTAGCCAAACACTGGTGACTGTTGGGGTAGTTATCCTTTTGGGAAAAATACTAGAGGTACCAGCCGGGAATCGAACCCGGGACCCCTAGACTCGTAGCCAGGTACTCAGACCACTACACTATGGGGCAGGTATATTTATTGATATAAAACCTGTGTAGCCGTATCAATGGCGCCTGAATTATGTTTCAGTCTCGTCTTGTCTGACTTGTTAGTGACGGGGTTGGTAAGAGGTTCATAACCCGGGCCTATTTTTTTTTTACCTAAATGGTTTTCCAATCTCATTCCACGAAAATTCGGGTACATTCATTATCATTTATATGCGTTTATCACAATACACTTGAAGTTTGATTTGTGTAAATAATATTGAAATAATTGTTCTATAACGATTAGAGCAAGTCCTCGATTTACGCGGTAAAATCTTTCTGACAGCCATTTCGGTGGCCGCATGGTCTAACGCGCTACTCTTGCAGTAGATTAGACTTCCGATGACGAGGAAATATACGTTCGAATCTCGGTTGCGTGTATTAAGTTTTTTCTAAATGGTTTTCCACCCTCCTTCTAAGCAAATGCAGGTACACTTCATCTAAATATAACCTTCCTATTCCCTAAAACCATTAGCGTAGTTAGTACATAAGCGTATAATCCGAACGGGTAGTAAGACACGGTGCTAAAAAACAACCCAAATAATTATTTCCGAAGGTTTCGCTCAATTTAAAAAACTGCTCAAATTGATGTAGGTTTGACATATTACGTACAGTACGTACCAAAAGGTTAATATCGTCTTTGACAATGTAGGCCTATGTTCTTTTATTTTCAGTAACCGACATATTTTCGAAGATTAATAAACCTATTAAAACTTGGGCATATTAAATTGAGAAAACTCTCTTGTAAAAATAATTGTTTTATGTTATTATTTAGACCTGAAAACACAGAATATATTAATTATATTAAAATTGACCAAGTTATTGTGTATAGTAATCTAAATCTACCGCCATAGATATCAGTCACACCTGTTTTATAATTATGTCAGAATTTTAATGAACTGTTTAAGTTTGGTATAGTTACTATTCTGATATGAAGAACCGTTTAGAGATTACAAAAAAAACATATTTTTGTGTGGTTGGAGTTGATAAAATTGTCATTTAGAAGGCCTATTAGTAGTTTTTTTTGTAGGTATTGATAGTAACTATGAATTGCGACAGCTACAAATCACATGACTTTAAAGTGTGGATTTATTAAAATGGTTTCATTAACTTTTTGTAACTGTCAGACACTTTCTTCACTTCAGTGGTAAAATGGCCTAAAGCGTCATTTTCGCAATAGACTGGACTCACGATGATGAAGGCTATCGGAGTTTGAATACCAGTCGGGTGTAATATGAGTGTTTTTTTTTCAAAATGGTTTCCCACTCTTCCCCCACGCAAATAAATAAGCTATATATATATATTAGCACCGCGTATTACTACCCGTTTGGATTATAGGCCTATACTTAGGTACTAATTAGGCACACTAATGATTTTAAGAATTAGAAAGGTTGCATTTAGATAAAGTGTACCCGCATTTACGTGGAAGGAGTGTGGAAAACAATTTTGTAATAAATCACCCTCAGTATATCCAAACGAGATTCGAACCTCGTATAGTCTACTGCGAGAGTAGCGCGTTAGACCACGCTGATACCACCAAAGTGGATATCTATACAATTAATACTCTCTCGGACTTTCGAAGATACTATAAATATAGTACTAGTGTAGAAAAATAGACAAAGTAAAAACTTCAAGTTTCTCGAAACTTGCGAACATAATTTATAGATGTATGGACAATAAAATACAGAAATGTATAAAACAAAAACACCCTTCTGTATCAAACGTAAATAAAATTTGAATAATCTCACAGCTTTAGCCCCATCTTTTCCACACCAATTTATACGAAGGCTCATAACCAAATTCGCGAGCTCCTACTAAAAGCGTGCTAACCAAAGATGCGCGAGAGATAAAACACCATAATGCATGTAACGTGATACGAACGAGAATGTCGGAATCGTTTGTACATGAATATGTTCACCACTGACTTCTGCTCCGTAGAATGTTTTAAGCTACAGCGAATTATAATTGGAATGAGACGAGATAAACATCGCATACTCCAAGTTACTTTGTGGAAATAAAAGGGAAGAAGAACGAACACCTTTATGAAATGAATGTAAAAATCAAGTTTTTAAAAAAAAGATGAAAACAAAAGAAGTTTTTGGAGGAAGCGGAAATGATGGATGGCGTAGCAAGCAACAGAACTCGGGGTTCAACACGAGAGTGATGTTTGTATCTCTGAGTTTATTTATAAGTTATTACCCTTTCTTTGTGCTCTCCCAAACCGATTGTCCTTGGTAATCTGTGGGTAGCAGTCATAACAACAAGTAGCATCAGAACTTACTTCATGTAACAAGATATGTATGTAATTTAAACTGTAGGACTCAACTGAATCAAGTTTGTTTCACTGAAACGTTAAAAAATAATGACGGACACAAGGTGCTTATGAAGATATCTTGGCCAAATAAATATAAGACTTCTGGGGGTGGGGTGTAGAATGTAACATAATGATGAGCTACATACCCTGTACTAGCCACAAGATATTGTTAGAATAATAAAGTCTTATGGTGGGCAGGACATGTGGTACGAATGGGAGATTCTAGAACCGTGTTCAGGTTAATGAAAGGTAAACCCAATGGGAAGACCTAGGCGCAGATGGGAGGATAACATTAAAATGGACCTGAAAGATATGAGGTGTAGTGAGGTGGACTGGATAGAACTAGCTTAAGATAGGGGATAGGGTATAATGAGGTGGACTGGATAGAACTAACTCAAGATAGAGATAGGGGCTAATGAGGTGGACTGGATAGAACTAGCTCAAGATAGTGATAGGGTGTAATGAGGTGAACTAGATAGAACTAGCTCGAGATAGGGATAGTGTGTAATGAGGTGGACTGGATAGAACTAACTCAAGATAGGGATAGGGTGTAATGAGGTGAACTAGATAGAACTAGCTCGAGATAGGGATAGTGTGTAATGAGGTGGACTGGATAGAACTAGCTCGAGATAGGGATAGTGTGTAATGAGGTGGACTGGATAGAACTAGCTCGAGATAGGGATAGTGTGTAATGAGGTGGACTGGATAGAACTAGTTCAAGATAGAGATAGGGTGTAATGAGATGGATTGGATAGAACTAGCTCAAGATAGTGATAGGGTGTAGTGAGGTGAACTAGATAGAACTAGCTCGAGATAGGGATAGGGTGTAATGAGGTGGACTGGATAGAACTAGTTCAAGATAGAGATAGGGTGTAATGAGATGGATTGGATAGAACTAGCTCAAGATAGGGATAGGGTGTAATGAGGGAGACTGGATAGAACTAGCTCAAGATAGTGATAGGGTGTAGTGAGGTGGACTAGATAGAACTAGCTCAAGATAGGGATAGGGTGTAATGAGGTGGACTGGATAGATAGGGATAGATGGCTTACTTTTGTAAGTGTGGCAATAAACTTTCGAGTTCCTAATGCCAGAGAGTAAATAAATAACTAAGGGAATAGAGATGAATAATTGAGGTTAGAAACTGGACTAAAATGTACCTGTATTCACATGAAAGGAGAGTTTGAAACCATTCAGAATGAAATAAAAACCTCGTTCACCTTGTTGCAGTTCGAATCCCGAACTCACCATCACTGGCAAACTGGAAATTTAGTTGGTGTGTCCACCAATGCTAGTTCATATTTCAATGAAAAAGCTACACAACATTTATCTCTGCAGTGTTCAACTAACAGAATGCTTGAGAGCCAAGTATTTGTACCAATCAAGACTACAACCTTGATTTTATTACGAGTGGACATGTGTAGCACCTTTATAAAAAAATATGAACATATATTTCCAGTCAACATTGATAAACATTAGCTGAAATATATTGCCATCTTTATAGCCGTCAGACGTGTGAATTCATAAGATGATTATGGGCAACCTCCCTGAATCAATGATTGCACATAGCTCACTGCTGCACTCTACATTGCTATATGAACAGCACGCGAGCTACTGGCGCAAACCTTTCCACCTGCTCGTCACTCAGATGACCTCTTATAACCACATACTGCCCTGATACCAGGGATCCTCAACACCTGGAGAACTAGTTTTCAAAATGATCCAGAAGTTGGACGGACATTCAGAATGACTCTTGTGGCACACGGCTGTGTGGCTCTGTGGCTGAGTGGTGATCAGGATCGACCACAGGTCTAGAGGTTCCTGGTTTCATCCAGGATGGAGATTTAAATATATTTTCATACTGCTTGTTTAAAGTGAGGATGGAAGGTGCGTAAGAAAAGGGTAGTGTGTTTGCAGTTTTTAGAGCAAAAAACCTTTGGTCAAAATAAGTCAAATATTGGTCCAGTAGGAACATAAAGTTTGATTTTCTTTACCTGATGTTATCAACAATTGTTGAATATCTGTCAAGGGTGTCCTGTAATTTAATGACAACTTTTTATCTTAATTTAAAAAGTTTCTCATCTAATCCTGTTATGATCGTGAGAGATATTCAGCAACTGTTGATATCACCAGGTGAAGAGAATTAAGCTTTATGGAGCTTTATGGAGTTACTAAAGAAATATTTGATTTATTTTTGGACAAAAGTGTTTTGATATGAAATCTGCGAAAACGCCGTCCTTTTCTCGCGTCCCTTTCCGCCACCTTAATGAACAATGACGCACACACCTAACAATGGACTAACAGTTTGATGAAGGAAACTGAGATGAAATTACTACAATCACTTTCAACAACAAGGACAAAAAATGACAATAACAATTCATTCTAAGAGGAGATAATTTAGAGGCCACCTTAGAGGAATCACAGTCGTATTCGCTTAGAGAGGGAATGGGAAAACCACATTGATAAAACATATGTAGAAACCTACCTCCCACAGGTCACATGACCTAGTTTAGAACCTTGACTTCCCCGTCACTAGCCATACATTCTATTTCGAGATTGACTCCATAAACTGTAAGACCACTAGCATGGAGGAGCTCAACAGTGTTTATACGGCTCTAGTTTGATAGCGTAGGAATAACTTTGTTGTTTATTTCAGCAATTTTTACCGGAAGGCAAAAAGGTCACCCCCTCCATCACTTTCTCCCTC
>CABFWO010000752.1:71579-91057 GCA_902155825.1 Timema genevievae
CCCCCACGCCCCCCCAACAAACCTTTGGGGCAATGGGGCAAAATTGTGACAAATTATGTCGTCTATAATAAATTTTTCAAACTTTTTGTAAATATGAATGACTAATGTAAATGTTATAGATTTTCCATTTTTAAATAAAGTTTCTTTAAAACTGAACTCTACGTCTCTTTTTGTTTTATTCATTTGTGAAAAATATTTTCGTTTCTTTGGTTTAGATCAATTGTTTATTTAATAAAAGTAATATTTGTTTATATTTTCAACCAAGTATTGCACTCGGGTATGCTAGTTTCCTAGTTTAGTCGGTAAGTCTTGAATTGGTATAATCATTTGGTTCGAAAAGTTTACGCTAGTTACCTCTTCTGAGGGAACTCCCCAACTTTGTTAGAATCGACAAATTTTAAAACCAGCTTCGGTGGTCGAATGGTCTACGGCGTCAGTCTCGATGGTGATGGAAAGATTGAGGCTCGAATCTCAGTTTGGTGGCACTGAGGGTGATTTTTTACACTCTCCCTTTCCCCCGCCTTAGACAATGCGGTCATCGAAGCTGGTGTTTCCCAATCTTCGTCCACGTGAATGTTTGTACATTCCCTCCAAATAATTCCCTCCTCATCCTACCCAATTAGGGTACATAGTTGTAGTAGAGGCGGACGACTCTTAGCTCGGATCCTGAAACCTGCCCCCTCCCCACCTCCCTCACCACCATTGTTTTATATTTTCTCTCTAGAATAACGCTAATGGGTTTAATTAAAATTCCCCTTCTTCTTCCTGTGACTTTTAATAATGCAGTATAATTTGCGTATAATCCTTTTTTAATTAGTTTTGTTATTCCCATGGGCTATTAACGGCTTGATCTTTGGGTTAGAGAGGAAGACGATAGTTTGAGAAAGTGCACCCGCATTTGTGGGGAGGCCGTAGTGTCATGTAGGAGATCTCACATAGCTTACCTGTCGGATGTCGGAACCTTTAATACCCCCCTTCCCCCTCCCCAGCCACCGGTGAATCAGTACATTGTGAACTTCGTGACTTAAGCTATGTGATCACCTGTGCGTGTAACAAAAACGTTTGTTAGCTCCTACATCCTTCAAGAAATTGAGTAATTGTATCACCATTGGGGTACACAACATTTTGTACAAATATTTCAAATGCTAAAGATTAAATATGAATTATTCGTACTGTACTGTACTTTATTCATTTTATCGGTAAACAAAAGTCATTTAGAAAAAGGAAGTCTGTATCAACCTTAAAAGAACAAATCTGAGCAAGTATTTAAAAAAAAATGAGGTTTAGACTGTTAAAAAGTAATCAAAACACTATTACTTATTAATTCAAAGTAGTTATATGATTAGGTTATAGTTAATCTCAACATTTAATTGAATAAATTAATTTTTGTTTTGCAAAATGAAGCTGTCTAAACTAGTGTTTTTCCCCTCGTAGCTTTCAAACAACTCCCCCTTCCCCTACCTCCACCTTCTCCCAGAGCCCCGGAGCGCACATATCTCCCATTTGGTGGTCCTCCACTTGAGGAACCCTGTTCTACAACGATCTTCATGTGGTGGGTTTGACCACGCAGCCCTTGTTTGAAGGTCGTGTAGTAGTGTCTCTTTACCCCCCACCATCTCTTCATCCCTCTTGGTCTCCGCACGGCTCCCTCCGTCATAGCCTCTGGCAAACGTTTGAAGCGTCACTCTAATTACCCCTATCATCGCGACCGCAGAGTGGGACTACCTGCAGGGACGGACACTGACAATCTTCCCGACCAATACGACCAATCGGCCGTGACCGATAGAGTGGAAAACAAGACTCGCAAGGCTAGAGGAGCCGTCGGGGACTTTTGTTCAAATGCACCACCAGGATAACAACAAGACTCGACCAACATTCACTTCTTAGTAACCGTTAGAATTATTCGCATACATTAGTGTGTTTTTTACCACCACGTATTAATACGCTCTCGGTTTATACATATATGTGCCGATTAAGATAATATGTTATGGATCAGGAAGTTTATATTCAGCATTTGCATGTAGGAAGAGTAGAAAACTATTTATGAAAAAATACCTTCTGTACACTCGACTGGAACTCGAACCCAAATCACCCTTCATCATCGGCAGTGTAGTCTGTTTCAAGAGTGACGCCTTAGACCACACGGCCACTGAAGCAGGTCACACGTATATTATTATTATTATTATTATTATTATTATTATTATTATTATTATTATTATTATTATTATTATTATTATTATTATTAGCACCACATCTTACTACCCGTTCGGGTTCACACGTATATTAATTACATTAATGTGTCCGGGAAAGATGGGGATATAGTGTAATGAGGTGGACTGGATAGAACAATCTCAAGATAGGGATAGGTGGCGTATTTTTGTAATCGTGGCAATGAACTTCCGAGTTCCTAATGCCATGCAGTACGTAATGAACTAAGTAGTTAGGTCTTTAACATACAAACATGAAATGCAAATTGTATTGAAATATAGGCCTACATTAAAGTTAACAAGATAAAATATAAATACTGTTTATTTGGCAGAATTTTGGAGCCCTTTAAATAACAATCCATCGTTGCATGTGTTCACAGTGTTCCTAAGAGGACCTATTCTTTCAGAAAAATCTATTAAAATGATTTCTGTCAAAATAATAAGAGCTAAGATCTGAGGATATCTTACAATTTAATGCTAGTATCAAGATGGTTACTCTTGACATGTTTTCTAGGTGAGTGTTGATAGTATCGTAATGGAAAAGACGCAGTAAATCACCGGGGGAAGGAGGAGGGGGGGGGGAGATAAAGTCACGTTGAAAGACCTTTTTTCAAAGATCGTTGGTCAGAGGCCAAGTTCACGGGCTGTCTGTTTCCAAGTATTAGCGAGACATGCTACAAGAGGAAATCCAGGAAACGTAAGAAATTGGCACCTATACGTTGTTTTTTTGAGGATCTCATTACATTGATGACGGTACTTTGCAACTACAAACAAGCACTCTTCTAGTTAAATAATTAATAATTACTTCTTAATTTTTCTTAAAAAATCACGTGGATATTTATCTACAGAAATAGGGAGACCACTTTATTTAATGGCAATTATTATATATTATCCTAACAATGTCTTGTGATGAGTAAAGGGTATGTAATTCATCATTATGTAACCTCCTCCACTACCCAGTAGCCTCACCCCGTTTTGAACCCAATATCTAGAGTCCATGATGTATAAAAATGTCAACCGGTACGTGTTTTTTTGAACCGTTTTAATTGGTTTTGGGTAGTACTCCGAATACAAAGTTTGAAAACCTACGTTCTAGTTCTTTAAGGTTAGGCAATTAATTACCTTTACAGAGACAACCATCAAGATAAATTCGAAACTCAAAATTTTAATAAAAAATAAACACCATTCCGTTTTTAAAATAAAATCAAGCTCATTTGAAATATTTGTCCATCTCACCAAAAAGAATGGAAGAGGAACCATGAACGGGTCGAATTCGTACTTCACAAATCGCGATTTCAGTTGGGTATTACTTTAAACAATAAAATAAATATATAATCCATAACTGTTTGAAGTAGTCTTGTTAAAAACACCAATGAAAATTTTAATAACAGCAATAACAATATTAAATAAATAAATGATAGGTACAGGGGAAAAACTGGAGAGAGTCCACTTTAAATCAAATTGAGTTATTGCTGCCATCTGTTGGACAATCATGAAACCTCTCTACGAACTTGACATTATGGATAATAAAGGTCTCTTTCTTATTTTTTATTAATCTTTTATTAAAAATATCTGCCGGGGTCCTTGTGTGTGTATGTTCACTTCCCCTACGAGCGGGTAGTAATAAAATATGTCACCACGTTCGAGTGACACTATTTTCGTACGTGGGTATGAATCTGGGGGCGACAAACAGTTTCTGTGAAACGACCCCAGAGGTTGAAATTACCACTTTTAAGACCCTCAAAAGGGGTGGAGATATAGGAAGTGCGCACAGGAGATGCGGATCACATGTCTGTCATCATCCTGGCCCGAGCCGACAGACAGATCACCAGGTGCCGCGCATACACATCATAAAAAAATATAGGACATTAAAATAAAAACGTGACAAAAATGTGTCCTCTCGGCCAGACGGATGAAGAGAATGCTCCTGTGAACAGGTCGGCCGTACACAACGGTACTGTTCTTCTCTTCCTTGGCGCTGTAGCGTCTCTTTAATGAGGTGCCCGTCTCGGCGTTACCCTGTGGAAGAGATCGGGGTCTTGTTTTCGTCACTTGGCTCCTGTGGGAAGCTGGTGAGGCCCCTTGGGGGGAACAATGGCCTATGGCTCATATCTACACACTTAGCATACCGAGGGAGCTGAAGGACTTGAATACAAGCTTTATCTCTCGGTTGTCAAATCTCCTCGCTCTCAATTATGTCTGAAGGTGGTGTGCTGGTGGTAAGAAGGAGCTACTGGCCCAATCTCCTCGCTCTCAGTTATGTCTGAAGGTGGTGTGCTGGGATAAGAAGGAGCTACTGGCCTAATCTCCTCGCTCTCAGTATGTTTGAAGGTGGTGTGCTGGGGTAAGAAGGAGCTACTGGCCAAATCTCCTCGCTCTCAGTTATGTCTGAAGGTGGTGTGCTGGACGCTCTCAGTTATGTCTGAAGGTAGTGTGCTGGGGTAAGAAGGAGCTACTGGCCAAATCTCCTCGCTCTCAGTTATGTCTGAAGGTAGTGTGCTGGTGGTAAGAAGGAGCTACTGGCCCAATCTCCTCGCTCTCAGTTATGTCTGAAGGTAGTGTGCTTGGGTAAGAAGGAGCTACTGGCCAAATCTCCTCGCTCTCAGTTGTGTCTGAAGGTGGTGTGCTGGGGTAAGAAGGAGCTACTGGACAAATCTCCTCGCTCTCAGTATGTCTGAAGGTGGTGTACTGGGGTAAGAAGGAGCTACTGGCCAAATCTCCTCGCTCTCAGTTATGTCTGAAGGTGGTGTACTGGGGTAAGAAGGAGCTACTGGCCAAATCTCCTCGCTCTCAGTTATGTCTGAAGATGGTGTACTGGGGTAATAAGGAGCTACTGTCCAAATCTCCTCGCTCTCAGTTATGTCTGAAGGTGGTGTGTTGGGGTAAGAAGGAGCTACTGGCAACCTCGATCAACCATTCTCACATGCTTCACTGGAAATAATGGTGAATACATGCATCTGAGATAAAACTTACAAAACTATGTACACATGCTGTAAATCCAGAAAGACCTATCAATAGCGTATATATAATATAAACAGAAGTTTTCTGGAAAAGACGTATCTAAATTAGTGTCACACGATAAACTAACAGATACATTCGTGGAGCTAGCTTCTGAAGACCGTGACGTATCAGGAGAAATCTTACCACTGGTCAAATCTCTCGAATAAGTTGTGCAAATGTTTTGAGGGTAGCCACATTGTCCGTAACCAGTGTTATATTTGAGAGAGGATTGACCATGAGAAGATCCAGAGAAATGACCGCGCCGTATCCTGAGGGATCGTCCACTAGCCCGCATTGTACGGATACTGCGTCCACGAGCCCGTATCGTACGGATACTGCGTCCACTATCTCGCATCGTACGGATACTGCGTCCACTAGCCCGTATCGTACGGATACTGCGTCCACTATCTCTCATCGTACAGATACTGCGTCCACTATCTCTCATCGTACAGATATTGCGTCCACTATCTTTCATTGTACAGATACTGCGTCCACGAGCCCGTATCGTACAGATACTGCGTCCACTATCTCGCATTGTACAGATACTGCGTCCACTATCTCGCATTGTACAGATACTGCGTCCACTATCTCGCATTGTACAGATACTGCGTCCACTGCATTCGGATTTCCGAAGGAGGTTGTTCCCAAAGTTCATACTTCAGTTCTATCGTGTCGCCTTTAGTGTCCTAATATCTGTAATGACATCAGTGGTACGGGTGGTCGTTAGGGTAAAAGGCTACTAGAGACAAATATTCTAGCTCTATCTCGGCCGGTGCTTTTGTAACTAATCTAATTTCACTTCAAAGTATTATTTCTACCATTGAAATAGGTTTTCGATTTTATTAAAGTATTTTTTGCTTTGTTTTTTAAGCTTATCACAGCTATTTTCTAATAAATAATCATTCAATTCTAGATTTGATTCGTGAGAACACTTAAATAAACTTTAAAAACGTTCTCCAGATGGCAGAACTTTTCTCTGATATGTAACTGGCGGTGTGAGGGTAGAAATAATAACTCGCTGACACGGGGTAGTTCTTCAACTGGTGGAGGTCTAAACCTGGTCACGAACAACTGAACAACAAGTAGTTCGCGAGCTATTGAACTAGATAAATGAACTGCTCTTTTCAGTGAACTAAATCACTTTGAACTGTTCCTAACAGTGAACTGTACCGCCCATCTCTAAACTAAATAGAGAGGAGAGAACAGATCTGGACATCCAGAATGCGAACGGTTCCCTGCTCAACATTCCGGATGACGTCATCCACACGCACCGCATGAATCAGATCGTAATTTGTCTCCCGGAATTCTTACCGGCATTACCGATGTCCGATGCTTACGATGCGGAAAGGTGAACGCAGTCTCAATAAAAATGATGTAAAGAATACAAAAATCCGGTGTTGGTTACTGGACGCTCGCCTTAATAGTAGCCGTGTAGTTAGTTCCCTCAGAGATGATATCAAGTGTAGTCTATGATATTAGGTGAACACGCTCCAGTGGCTGTGTGGACAAAGACGTCAGTTTCGTCTGTATCTCGCAGGTGATGAGGCGGTATGGGCCTTTTTTTTCAGTGCCATGTCTTACTACCCGTTCAGATTATACGCTAATGTGTTATGGATTATAAAGGGTTAAACTTAGAGGAAGTGTACCAACATTTGCATGGAGAGAGTGGAAAACCATTTAGTATAAACCTACCTCAATAAACACGATCAGCATTTGAACTCAAATCTTCCCGCCATCGGCAGTCTAGTCTTTTGTGAGATTGACACCTGAGACCACGTGGCCACCGAAGCAGGTATTTACGTCTGTCAATCCAAATTTTCCGAAGAGGGAGGTGGGAAACTAGGTAAAAATAAACAACAGGCTACACCTAGATCACCTTTCCTCTACCGTAAAACCAAATAAATAAGATTGAAGTTTAGTCCTTCCGTATTACGGAGTAGGGTTAGGAGGTCATAGCCCCCTCGGTATACTCGTCAGGGATTCGAACCCTGAACTTCACGCTATATTCAAAACAGACACCTCTGTCCGCGTGGTCACCGATTCAGGGATATTACCTATCTGACCAAATTGTGATATGAACAATGCAACGCTCACAAACTAGGCCAGTACTAACCCAAATGGTGAGGTTGTTTTATGTTAGGCTACAACGGAGCTCTACAAATATTGGTAATTAAATACAATAAAACAATTAAATAGATAGATGAATTAAAATTATCCTTAATTGAAAACTAATGTAAATAATAACCGACTGTCAAATATAGATTAAATAAGAATATAGAGCTACGGACTTTATAGACGATGCTATAGAATGGTCGTTTTAATTGTACAGTCCGATCTACGTATAAAGGGACAGTTAGAAAATCTACTAGATTCTATTTAGCGTATTCATACCTAAATTCATGTGATCTACATATGATATTTTTGACAAGTATCAATACCAAACACAGATCTAATAAAATAATAAAATGTTATCAATTTTGACGAAAAAATAGTTTTTGTTTTTTTCTCCTCTATGAGAATTGTGCTGTAGGCCGTTGTTGCACGGCAGTAGGATAAGGACCTCATGCCACGCTATTTGTCATCGGCGGTGGCCACTTCCCCCCCCCCCATCCTCCTATCAGGACCTCAACACAGGGTGAGAACAAAAATATCAATTCTTTTGTTTCCCCTTGTTCCTCAATCCTTCCTCCCCCGTCTACCATCTTGTGCGACCTCTCCTCCCACAAACATTTACACTTGAGGTGTGCCTCAGATAGTTTTTTAACGATCACAATACTACTCTCTCTCCAAGGTGGTTGAAAGGAAATAAAGATATACTATCATTTGTTGAAGGATTAAATATCCAAGCTATTAAATTTGCTAGTTACGGTTATAGTCGTAATTAAATGTCTTACTCTTTAAATTGAAAAATGACACCTGTACACGGGTATCGAACCCGATACCTTTATATTAGTACACCAATACTTTAACCACTGAGCTATCCAGGATGCGCACTGTGTTCAGGGTCATTCTTCACTCATATTTTAAGGCATAATCTGTTATGGACGTGCGGAAATCGTCATGTACTTATGAGCTATCAACTAACGCAGTCATCTTCTACTCTGGAGGCTGCCAATAGTACAATGACAATGACAACTGTAAGGATGTGCGTATCATGATGAATTAAAATGACAATCGGTGTCAATTTTCAATTTAAATAATAAGACACTTAGATGCGGCAACTACCGTAACTAACAAATATAATAGCTAAGCTATTTAATATATCCGTCACTAATGTTTTACATAACATCGTCAATTAAAGAGAGCTACTATTTCATAAAGTGGTTCCCACAGGTTTGTTTTTTTGTCGGACTATTTGTTGTCCTTTGTGCTACTGTAGCCCGCAAGTGCGCGGCGACTGTGTCACCGTTCGGTCGTTTTATTTTCGCCACCGTCAGTGCCTCTAATGTTGGTTTCTCCTCATCACCATCGCCACTTGGCGGCTCTAATTGCTCGCTCCCAGCCACCGCTACCGGGTGTTTCAAGCGCTGCTGTCTCTTGGGAACCTCCCCTTTCCCTCCTGAGTACAGTACTGGAGGAGAGTGAAGTACAGGGACTAGACCAGCCACCACTGAGTACAGTTCTGGAGGAGAGTGGAGTACAGGGACTAGACCAGCCACCACTGAGTACAGTACTGGAGGAGAGTGGAGTACAGGGACTAGACCAGCCACCACTGAGTACAGTACTGGAGGAGAGTGGAGTACAGTACTGGAGGAGAGTGAAGTACAGGGACTAAGACCAGGGGTCTACACATTGGGTAGATTTCTTTTGCTTAAAATAAATCGGTCAAGGTCGCTTTCACTGCCTTAAAAAAAACCGCACCTCGGGCGGGGTTGGGGAAATCTTGTAAAAATATCACGGTTCTCAAATGATACTTTTTTTATGTCAGGATTGAAAATCCGGTAAAACATAGTAGGTATTTCTACCCTGGTTTGAGAACGTGAGAAAAGGCGAGGCTCAATACGTCTTTCAAACTTTTATCCATAAATTTTGAAAAAGTTCACATTAAATATAGCCTATGTTATGTTTCAGCCACATGGTCTAAGGCTATCGCAAGCTCCTGGATCGCTGGTGATGGAAAGGTCGGTTTCGATTCCCGACTGGATGAACTGAAGGCGGTTCTAGCTAAGTGTTTTTTTCACGCTTCACCCACGCAAATACACGTATTCTCTTTTTATCCTTAACCGTTTTGTAAATAGGCGGACAGCTTGGATGGGTAACAGTATGTGATAAAAAAACACCCAAAACTATGAGCTATGGGTGATTGTGCAGTGAATATACCTTAATAGCTCACTAAAGCAAGGACCAAAAGTTTGAATCCAGTTTCAGGGCGTACTTTTTCAACATAAACTTGAACTATTGTAAATGTTTGTATCACTTCCTTCATATTAATGTTACCAAATACACTTAAAACCAATTTTTTTTAAATATAGCTTACAACACAGTTTTGATTAGCTAATTAAATTACTACAGGATGTTAAAGCTAAGAATCACAATAAATTAATATTAAATATGACATGTAAAATTATTAGTAGAAAAAACTTTTCAAAGGAAAAATAGCTCTTCTTTGGTTATGTATTCGCTTAAGTGTTTTTAATATTTAGTTTTACTGCCGTAAAACCACATGAGCACTCTCTTGGTTAACAAACTTTGTTCTGATTATAAACATTCGTGGAGGTCTTCATTATCATCGCCATTTTAATATAAACAACTTGAATGTGTTTTGTTTTATTTGAAATTTATCGATGTCATATTGATAAATCTTTATCACTTCAATAAATATTAAATAATCAACTATTTAGAGCTTACCAGCAATCTTCAGAGTTTCTATTAATGTTTATGTTTTTTTACGTCGAACGATCAACACACTCAATACAAACCACCAACTGTAAAAGTAATCACCTGAAAACCACGATGGGAAAACAATATCCTCATTCCAACCTATCGGCTTTGAGTTTCAACCGCCCTCGGTAAAAGGTCCGACCACATTCGTCCAATGAATAATAGACTGTATTTAACATATTCATGGGTAGAATGCTTATCATTACTATTAAATTAAATATTTAAAACAATGCATCTGTTTTGTACTTCTTTCTTTATATTTAAACTCGCTTTGCTCGTGAGTGAGTTTTCTTTGCAAGTGGATGTAAACTAATGTAATGTTTTGAACGTAACAACTTAAAGTTACCGGTATTTTATTGTATATACCGCACCGCCTTTAAAGTTGCTCCACCATTTTGAATTTTTTGTCGGGGGTTAAAAAAATTTTTTTTAAACTTTTTGGAATTTTTCATTCGGTTACAGGCTAGGAGCTATAAGTTTTCCAAATTTCAAGTTTCTAGTTCATCTGGAAGTGGGTAAACATTAATGTCAGTGAGTGAGTGAGTGAGTCATGTGGCTTTGTAGTAGTCTAATATTAATTTTATTTGTTTAGTTAATTAGCTATTTCTTATATTGATTATTTTTTTTATTATCATCACATGTTTCATTCTATTACCATTTTATATTAATTTATTTTTTGTTTGAGTGGTGCATCTTGCTCTAGAAGGTTTTTATGCGCGTTTTTCTTCAGTTGGCAGTGCTTGTTCCGTGGCTCAACCCACTCTATGAATTCACTCACTAAATAATAAACTATTAGCCCTCATCTATAAATGTAACTTTGTGTATAGTTATCCGTGTGCCGAAGAACAGTATATTCGTGTGATAACACATATCATCACATCGCATCACCCAGGTAGGCCTACCGGGAGAACAAGTGATCATCACCTCCAGATAGTTATTGCAACACGCATGTGTTTTCATCTGATAATATTCCTTAAGAGCGTACATCACATGTCAATCAACTCTGTGACACAGTCGAATAGAAATAGTAAATATACACCAACACTATCGCACGTGGATCATTTCTGTTTAAACATTAATGGAGATAAAGAGTTAATAGAAGTTCCTAATACTGTATTTTGTTGAAATATTTAAATATATTTGGATAAAAACTGCATTGAAAAGGTTTTTTTGTTGTTGTTGACAATTTTAGAATGGCTTCACAGATAAGAACTTTGCACAAATATTAATTCTGTCATAACAGGGGCATACTGTAGTTATTCACAAGAAACTTTGTCACTTTGTCCCCCATCGTCACCGCGGAAAATGTAGAGCAATCATTCAAATACGAATGTACTGCACACATTTCTGTCATATCCTGGTCTTTTATTTTCACTTTTACTCCCAGACCTCGCGCGAGCCGAGACCCGAGTTGGGCCTGTTATGATGAACTCTCTTAATTATCTTTATCACTCAACTACTCCTAAACAACATCCATCATTAAAAAAATATTTATTTTTGAAGGTTTTGTAAAGAACACATATTATTGTGATTCTATTTCTTTCATTCTTTACCTTTTTCCTGTTTGCTCTAAACTATTTAGCTACCTTTTGTCCCAGGAATTCTCCCAGCACGCTAACGTAGACTCGTTTGACAGAAAATGTTTAGTGTTAGTGTATAACAATGTAAGGTTGGCGTGCGGGTATAAACGCGTGTGTCGCATAACCCGACCACCCCTGACATACACGCATGGTGACAGGATGTGATGTTGTGTGTTTGTCCTCGTGCAGCACGAATCCTTCCTCCTCTACACCTTCTGTAGTGCTCAAAAACCCGCCATCTTCCAAACCACTGCAGATCCACGACAGATAAAACCAACCAACCAACCATTGTTACCGTATTTAACCTTTCAGGGAGTTTGTTTCTCTTAGTGGCAAAACAGAGAGGACAAATTATACCTTCACAGGTATAAATATTGTCTAATCGACATCAAAATAGACACCTCGAAGTTAAAGTAATATTTTTTTAGAACTGCGTTTTACTATTCGTTTGGTTTATACTCTTATGTACTAATTACTCTAATAGTTTTAGGAATTTGGAAGGTTATATTTCAAAGAAGTGTACCCACATTAGCGTGGAGGGAGAGTAGAAAACTATTTTGGAAAAACTACCCTCAGTACACCCAACCGAGATTCGAACCTTGATCTCCCCGTCATCGGAGGTCTAGTATATTGCGAGAGTAGCGCATTAGATGACACGGTTACCGCAGCGGGTTTAAAATAATTATTAAAATATGTGCTGTCTCGCCAGGAAATGTAGAGTGCTGTAACAGAGTTACTTGTACTGTAATCAGGTGTTATCACTCGTTAGAGTGCTGTAACAGAGTTACTTGTACTGTAATCAGGTGTTATCACTCGTTAGAGTGTTGTAACAGAGTTACTTGTACTGTAATCAGGTGTTATCACTCGTTAGAGTGCTGTAACAGAGTTACTTGTACTGTAATCAGGTGTTATCACTCGTTAGAGTGCTGTAACAGAGTTACTTGTACTGTAATCAGGTGTTATCACTCGTTAGAGTGCTGTAACAGAGTTACTTGTACTGTAATCAGGTGTTATCACTCGTTAGAGTGCTGTAACAGAGTTACTTGTACTGTAATCAGGTGTTATCACTCGTTAGAGTGCTGTAACAGAGTTACTTGTACTGTAATCAGGTGTTATCACTCGTTAGAGTGCTGTAACAGAGTTACTTGTACTGTAATCAGGTGTTATCACTCGTTAGAGTGCTGTAACAGAGTTACTTGTACTGTAATCAGGTGTTATCACTCGTTAGAGTGCTGTAACAGAGTTACTTGTACTGTAATCAGGTGTTATCACTCGTTAGAGTGCTGTAACATAGTTACTTGTACTGTAACCGGTTGTTATCACTCTTTAGAGTGCTATCACAGGAGACTGAGTAGGGGGAGGATATAACAGGTACAGTTTTAACAAACTAGAGATTCGAACCTAGGCCTCGGGGTGGCTTATACACATGTGTTTTATCACTGCGTTATTTCCCATCCTCTCTCCACGCTAATGAAATTGGATGTCCTTCAAAACAACCTTCAAATAGACGTTTTAGAGTTTTCCTCCGCGCTGGAGCTCAACTGACAGAGTGGCCGCCGTCTGCTGTTGAAGACAGTGCTAACTTCTTTGGATAGCGGGTGTCATGCGGTCAACAAAACGAACCGTTAATCTCAGTTTTATAGAACGTAGCCGCTATTTTTTCCGTTCAAGTATCTTCTCAATTGTCCTCACGAGGCTGAGATGAACCCGTCCCAGACTAGTTTCACAGAAAAATCTGACAGCACTGGGAATCGAATCCCGGATCTCTGTATCTGTAACCAGGAGCTCTAACTTCTATCCACAAATGTCGACACAATCTTCACCAACATGAGGCGACCTCTTGGTCGGTATTATCTCGCTTGTGGGATGACGTCATGGAGTTTAAAAAAATAAATATTAATTACATTCCTGAAATCCTCCCCTCCACCCTTCAATGAAAATAAAAACACGACCTTATAACTTCTGGTGTCATCCTATTTTATTTTTTTTTGTAAATAAAAATCAGGCCCTAGTCCTACACTTTTTACCGCCACCATGGATAAATTCTATTACAGATAGCCAACTCTAGCACTATAGGACCAAAACATAGTGTTATTTTTCAAACATAGCGCAAGAGAGACAATTTCTTTTAATCCGTGTCTAGCGTTTAGAAAGCAAACAGTAATACTGTAAGGGTTGTTCGTCCTCCATGTCGGGCTGCCGCGCCGCTGACAAGTGATGACGAATTGTCCCGTCCCTAGGACACACTGTCGGTACAGGCACCTATTTTTACACGGTGAATTAATGACGGTCATAGCCCACAAATTAGCCGGGGCGGAGGCCTCGGGAGGAGCTCAGCTATTATTCAACACGAGCGAGCAATCTGTCTCACTCTTTCTCTCTCTGACAGATCACCTGGTCAGCCGCTATCACCCCTTTAAATACAAACACACACCTGCTTCGGTGGCCGCATGGTCTAAGGCACTACTCTCACAATAAACTTCATTGCCTATGACAGGTAGATCGAAGTTCACATCCCGGTTGGATGCACTAGGGATGGCTTTTCCTAAATAGTTTCCCATTATCCTTCTACATAAATGTGGGTACACTTCCTCTAAATCAACCTTTCTCATTCTTAGCAAATCAACGTAATTAACATAGAGGCGTTTAGCCTGAACGGGTAGTAATACGAGGTGTTAAAGGAATAAACTAGATCAGAGATGAGAGGGGGCTATTTGGAGAAGAAGCACCAGCATTATCATGAAGAAGAAACTAGAAATCCAGGTTTTTATGGATTGTGTCTTACTACCCGCCATGAATATCCACACATTTTGATTACATTACTGACGCATGGAAGGAAATAAGTCCGCCAGTTGCTTGGAAGGAGACTATTTAGGGAAAAAAACATCAACACACCCGGCCGGGAGTCGAACTCTGATCTTACCATAATCCAGTCTATTTCGAGATTTAAACCTTAGACCAAGGTTGGAAAACCTTTGGTACACGAAACACGATTTGATTTGGGCGGCACACCGACATGAAAAAAAAACAACCATTAAATAACACTTTCCCCGACGTGGTATCATTTTTTTAAAGTGAATAATGCGCCGCCACGATCTTTGAGCTTTTGACACAAGACTGTTTTACTGGTCATTGATTAAAAAAACACAAGTTTCATAAGCACAGTCTTCATTTGTTAATTGAAATGTAATACGGTCTTTAAAACATTACACAAAATATACAAACAACGCACACATCTCGCCTACGTACCACTGAATGATCGCGTTCCATTACAACTCTCGGCCAACACGGCCGTAGTTTGATACAACTCAGCTGTACGATACTGGTGAGCTGTATCATTCAACTGACTTACATCTCACAACTCAGCTCCAACATACATCTGAGCTCTATGATACGAATGAGCTGTATCATTTAACTGACATCTCACAACTCAGCTCCAACATACGACTGAGCTCTATGATACGAGTGAGCTGTATCATTTAACATGACATCTCACAACTCAGCTCCAACATACAACTGAGCTCTATGATACGAGTGAGCTGTATCATTTAACTGACTGACATCTTACAACTCAGCTAAAACATACGTGTCGCTGTTCTCTTTAACCCTCTCTCTAAATGTAGAAACAGAACTTAAACAAATACTTTATTCTAGTTTTACATTACTCTGCGATAATTCAATTATAATAATGATCCCTTTAATTTTACTTTAATATAATACATACTTTCTTTGACTATAAGCTAGTTTGTGATTATATTCGATTGATTAAATTAATTTAAAATGTTGGCTTCAACCGACAAACTTTAAAAAATAAAAATAAATCTAAGTTATACGATCGGGTTTAACCAAATAGTAAATTCATGATTAGAATATGGTTTGTTTATAAATTTAATTTATATGATTTGGTTTAAACACCTAATAAATTCATCTTATCAAGAATTGTTTGTATGAAAACTAAAGCTCAGAACTCATAAATATTCTATAATACGTAATATACAATGGAAAAAAACCCATAGTAAGTGGTGCCATATTATTAGTTTTCCTTTAGTATACCCCAATATATTTTAAAATACACCCTGAATACGCCACTGACAACAAATTTACATCCATCACTGTTTCCAGCCTGTGGTCAGTTTTTTATTCAAGACAAATAATCCCCATTACCGGCCTGCTAGGCCTGTCGTAGCTTCATATGTCTTATATTCTATCTTAAGACAGGCACAACATCCAGTCCCCAGCCGTTAATTCATCACTGTGAAAGGGTAAACCCACATTTCACCAATGAAATTTTTTTAGGCCATGCTGGGAATGGAACCCGAGACACTTAAGCTCAGTAGACTGGCACGCTACCGTCTGAGTTAAGGCACGAGAAGTAATAATACTGTGAAAACTATTGAAGTGTTTAATAACGACACCGTCATTGCAACCATTCAGCTCGACAAAAAACTGTTCGTTATTTGTTAACGGTACAGACTATGATATTTTCAAGGTATTTTGCGAGATGATTCACAGAATATTATAAATTACCAATACAAGACCTCACGAAAATGTTCTAGGAAGCAAGTCATTATTATCGTACTTGTATGTATAAACGGTCTTAATTTGTAGTTTTTCTCACGTGACTGTGTGTGTGTGTGTGTGTGTGAACGGGGAAGGTCCTTCTCGCACGGTGAGCTACCAAACCAACTTTAGCTGACGTTGGCAGACATCACCAAAATTACGGGCCAAGTTCTCATTAGTGCATTCCAGTATAGGCTACACCAGACAGCGCGCATAGGGGAAAAAAAAAATAGAATCACAGCTTAGTTTGTCATAAAAAAAATGTTTGAAAAGAAGAACATGGCTAAAAACACTCTACAAAAGTATCATTCTATTTTTTTTATTTAAATATATATGTTCATCAGAACAGTGAGTTTTTAATTCCAAGCGGTTCATTTTGAAGATAATAATAAATGTCACGAATTAGTGGTTGTATTTTAATAAAAAACGAAAGTATAATGTAGATGAAGTAAAATTATTAAGTTATCATTAGATATTTCACAAGCCTTAGAATTAAACCCAAGTAAAAGTTATGCAATATTTAAAACTCTCAATTGTTCTGTGTAAATTCCCCCCCTCCCCAATTGATTATTAAAATATACTAATTGAAAATCAATAAAATTATATCTCGGTCAGGTGTACTGAGGGCGGTGTTTACAAAATGGTTTTCCAGTCTCCCTCTACTCAAATGTGGGTACACTTCTTCTAAATTCAACCTTCCACATCCCTAGCTTATTAGCGTAATTAGTATATATATGTATAACCTGAACAGGTAGTAAGACGTGGCGCTTAAAAAAGAGAAAAATAAGATGTTTTCTAAAGATTTATAAATATATCGTAGCTAAGTGAAAACATTTAATGGACATCGGAATACACTGGTTAAAAAAATATTGCTGGTAAAATAATTTTATTTGGTTAAAATTTTAGTCCAAAAAATGTAATTAAAATACATAAGTAAGATCTGTCTTAACCTGCTTCTCATTTGGTTAAATTTAAATAAAATACATAAGTAAGCTTTGTTTTAACCTGCGTCTCATTTGGTTCAATGCAATCAAAATTGAGTATGAAGGTCGATAATCTAAATTGAACAAAATTACGCAAGGCAAAATAAAAAAAATCCTTTAAATCTGTGGTCCCAAGAGATTGTTCTAGAAGATATTTGCTCCAACCTGATATTTGACAGATACAGTTCAATATTTAGGTCTTTATATTTTTTAATCGTCTGGATTGGATACATCCTTAGGAGGAACTGTCTTCTGCACGACGTCATAGAAGGAAAGGTTGAGGGAAAGAGGAGCTTAGGAAGAAGGAGGATTCAAATATTGGATGACTTGAAGGAGCTGAAGGAGGAGTCAGAGGACAGGGTGTATTGGAGGTCTAAGTTCACTGACAAAAGGAATGGACCTGTCGTAAGCTATTTTAATTAAAACTGAAACAAAAAGTTATATCCATACAGTGTGTTGTTTGATTTTTCAAAATATAAATTATGAATGAGATTAGAATGATAAGATAAGTAACCACCATTTAAAATGCTAAGAAGGGAGAAATTTGGTAATAGTTTTTGATATAAGTCTCAAAACAAGAAAATAGCTAATATTATTACAGTATTTTATTTTAAATAGATCAATGTAATTATATATCAGGTACTTTTTTGGTTTAATGCGTGAGGCCTCCATTGAGGAGAAAATATACCATTTGGTCCACTCAATGAAGGGAAAATTTGCCAGTTATCCCACTTATGAACTAGGTTGAACATTCCTGCTTTAAAGCCACGAAACTAAGTTAAATTGGGGGTACTGAATGACTAGTATTTTAAAGATAATATTATAAGGTAGAAACTTCCACCTTTATTGGAAAAGTTTTTTTTTATCGTATGTCATATTTTACCATGACAGATTAGATGCAGCATCTGTTCGGGTATTTGTAGACTTTTAGCCGCTCTGTGGGGACAGAACGTTACCCAGGGTACATCTTGGAGGTTGTCTACACGTCACAGCCGCAGTGAGATGATGATTATGATGATTATGAAAGTGTGGAGCCAGTGGGGATATTAAACCTAAATAACCAGGCCGTAGTGACCACCGGGCATCGAAACCTGGACCTCTGGATCAATAGACAGGACCACAAAACACTGGACCAAGAAGCCGGTCATGGTTCCTATGATGTGCATGTGTCAGTCTAGAATTAAAAGTGTGAAGTAATATATTAGTAAACTTTACAG
Organism: Timema genevievae; assembly: GCA_902155825.1. Taxonomy (NCBI): domain Eukaryota; kingdom Metazoa; phylum Arthropoda; class Insecta; order Phasmatodea; family Timematidae; genus Timema; species Timema genevievae. The sequence goes on from CABFWO010000752.1 coordinate 90,008, forward strand.
ATACGAACTGAAAACATCAAAGAGGTGATTATTTGGAAACTACCCCCCTCTTACGTCGTGAATGATGGAAGGTACAGCTCATTTTCTCGCGTTTGTTTTCTCACCTTTGGCTGAATTGAGCTGCCAATGGGCCTATGTTAATGTGGGGCGGAATGGAACTGGGGGGATCCGGTCCGTATTTTTGCAGTTTTACAATCTGTTTCAGGCCTAGATCAGGGTGTTACAACTTTTTTTTAACCCCATTGCTGACTATCAGCCTGCACTGTGGGCAGAATATTTATATCTAGTCATCCCATCAACTACAGACAACGCTCAATAAACATTTATATTAAATACTTATGCCTTCATTAATTTTTTTGGTTGGCAAAATAACATTTTATTAACCCCCCCAAATTGTATCATGAAATATTTATACACACACACGCACGCACACACACTTTTATAAAACAACTTAGCACATTACCCACTTCGGTGGCCGCATTGTCTAAGGCGCTACTCTTGCAGTAGAATAGGCTGCCGTTAACGGGGAGATCGAGGTTAGAATCTTGGTCTGGTGTACTGAGGGTAGTAGTGTTCTTCCTAGATGGTTTTCAATTTTCTCTTCAAACAAATGTGGGTACTTTTCCTCTAAGTTTTTATCTTCCTCATCACTTTCTGGTTGGATTAGTTAAATGTATATAGCACAGATGGGAAGTAAGACATGAAGTAAAAAAAAACTCAAATGATTTACAAACTAACTTGGGTGACCTGGCGGTCTAGGGGGTAAGGTGTCAGACTTCTGTGCTGCGGGTCCGGGGTTCAATCCTCGGTACCGGCACAGATTTATCTGATTGCCAAACACTTCCTTCACCTCTGACAAGACGTGTATTAATCACAACTGGTGAATGTGTGGAGTGCCAGGCTTCCACCGTGGTTCGGATCCCACGTTAAACTGTAGGTCCTCCATTTCATCTCACAATCACCTTACCATTACACATTAGCGTAAGTGCGTGCAACCCGAACGGGTAGTAAGACGCGGTGCTAATAATAATAATAATAATAATAATAATA
>CABFWO010000752.1:95075-113098 GCA_902155825.1 Timema genevievae
CTGGGGGGGGGAATTTCAGTCTGGAGAAACCGGAAATCTGGATCAATTAGAGATGGGGTTCTACTATACTAAGATACATCTATTATATTAATTAAATACCCTTTATGTTGTTTTTTTCCTGTCTAACGTTCTTGGGAAACAAAACAACCATTAAACAAGATAGTTTCGTCGCTAGTGATCATTTAGCTACCCGTTGTCGGCAGAAACACGGACGATCACAATTTCCCATATTTCTCTGATCACTTATCACCACTTAATACACCCACGCACCGATGAAACTCCAATTTGCTGTCTAGTGCCTTGCCGCGAATGTCGGTTCATATGCCTACAACTTACAGATTTATTACTGTGTAATCTCACACAACTTCCTTTTAATTCGCTCCCTTACTTACCAGTGAACATTACAACCATTAACTTTATTATTTCTGCTTCATAATACTCCGGGTACATTGCTGGTTATAGATTAGTCATCTTTGATAACGCCTTTAATTACACGTGCTAATAAGGCCCTGATGATCACGCCGTATAAGGGGTTGGGTTCTTAACAGACGGGATTTTCGTTGGCGGGGTTCAATTATCATCCTGGTACAAGGGATTTAATGCTGTGGTTTGAAAATCCCACGTTACGTTCTCTTAGCTTACCCTTTTATTCCTTATCCCCTAGATTAAATCGTTAATAACCTTGCTGTTTAATAGATTTCTCATGAAACAAGAGTTATATCAGTATTGGGTTACCTCATATATTGCCTACAACTTGCTGTTTATTACAATACTACCCAACCTAACAAGAACAAAACTTTATGTAGTAGATGCATGGGAGGTTTAGTTTTGTTAGGTTGTGCTAGTTTGTAATTAGAAACATGAAAACGAATTATGATTGATTGAAACAGTCATGTTTTAAGGTTTTATATTTATTTAAGTGGCCCCTTCTGTACACGGACATTATTTGATAGTTATTAATATATATATATATTAATTATGTGTGGGTTTTTGATTTACATACTTGTTGATCTTTTCCTCACGCCAACCATCCGTCCATCCTGACCTGAAATTCAAAATTCTATGCAATTGGTAGAGTCTATTATAAAATCTATAGTGATTGAGTAAACATTACATTTTATTTTCCTTTTGATACAAATAAAATAACTTAACCACATAAGTACAGTGATTAATTAAGGTCATCAGAACATCAAAATGATATTGCACAGTAAATTAACACGTGTATGGTAATTATAAGCTATAAATAGCTATTAAATGATTTCATATTATTACAGTTCACTAGTTACAAGGGGCCAAACTTGATATTTTATGATTTTTACGTACCATTGTTAAAATAAAGTAGTTAATGTATGGGGCTGAAATTTAGTATAACTAAACATTTAAATGAAATTTTTATTTTAAAATAAAACATAGATAAAATAGTGGAATATTGAGTAATTTAGGTACTGTACCAAGGCTACATTGAAAAAATAAGAAAATATATTTTCAAATTAGAAAAGTACTGATACATATAATGTGATTCTAAAGGGCTCCCTCCATGTATTGTGTGATGCTCGTCTACTTGGAAGACAGGGGTTCAAGCTGTGACGTCAATTGAGCTACTGCACCGGCATATACTTATTACCGCAAGACACCGCATGAGTAGCCATTCCCCTGCGCCATTTACAATCAACCTTTGATCTGGAGCTGTGACGTCAATTGAGCTACCGCACCTGCACATACTTATTACTTATTAGTTATTACGCATGAGTAGCCACGCCCCTTGCTCTGGATGCGACAAATATATAAACATATATACCCATGACGTCATTTGAGGACAGTGTGTTGAAGATGTCTGCATATTTTATGCTCTGTCTGGTAAGAAGTATTTTACAAATACTCTGCTACACAAGAGAAAGCCCTATCATCATCTACAATGGAACATTCTTATGAACCATCTTAACCTACTCACTCATTTATTATTCAAGCCCGGTACCATTGTTACGGCTCGCGGATGTGCGGTATCTTCCCCATTATAAATCTCCCCTGCATACGCCACTTCTTGTTTTTCTTAATGTTTAGTTTTTCGCAGTAATGGGAAGGGGGTAAGGGGGAGGTAATAGAGTTACACCTTGGTACCACCTTATGAAATTAACACAATATTTATCGCGAACCACTTCCCACCATGAGCGGCTCGGACATAAGAACACTTACTAATATACAATGGCGGTATGAGTTACATTATGCATGTTCAGTTGTAGTGTAATCATAGAATGGACCGGAAGGTGTTGTTAAAAAAGAAAATTGTTGATGGTTTGATGTATGTGTGTGTGTTGTATAGCAATCATAGACGTGTAATATATCCATCATTCACTGGCATCGAAATAGTGCAGAGCTAACATTTTATTTTGATAGTTTGGGTCAGTTTAAATAACGAGCTGCTTCGACAGATTGCCTCATTTGTTTTAGTGGAAAGTAGTTCTTTTTTATAACTTCACGTATTACTACCCGTTAGGGCTATACGCCTACGTACTTATCACGCCGATATTTTTAGGGTTGTATTTATAATAAATGTACCCGCATTTGCGTGAAGAGTGGTAAACCATATAGGGAAAAACCACTCACCCGACATAGATTCGAACCTCGATCTCAGCCGTCATCGACAGTCTAGTCTACTGCGAGGGTTGCGCCTTAGACCACGCGGCTACCGAAGCGTTTTTTTATCACAAGCGGGCTCCGGCTTTTGATGACTTAAAAATTATACAAAAATGAGCTATAAAATGACCTTAAAATCATAAACAATGAATTTAAATTTTCAAAAAATGACCTAAAAAATATTAACAAAGCGTTGTATTGAATGCATACGACTAAATCAAACACGTGCTTTACAAATGTGAACTAAAAATTATCCTTGCAATGAAATAACTCTCATTCTGCTAAAGATATTATTGATTTAAGCTACAAAAATACCTGCTTGAGAAGTAATAGCTGCCCCCTCCCAACGCAACCCTCTCTACCAAAATTGCAGTCTCGTGTATTTTACAACCAAACGAGCAAAAAAGATACAAAGTTCGCTAGTTCGCTGTCTACGTTATGTTTTGGAAACATTTATGGATTTATAAAATAGTAAGAGCATTAGAAAATAAACCTATTCAACATGAAAGCCTTAAAAATGCCTAAAATTGACTCAAACATTCGTATTAATGACTATAAATTGACTCAAACATTCGTATTAATGACTCTAAAATGGACTCAAACATTCGTATTAATTACTTTAAAATGAACCAAACCAAGAAAAGGTGTTCTAAAATTGACTCAAACATTCGTACTAAAATGACGCTAACATTCGTATTAATGACTCTAAAATTGACTCAAACATTCGTATTAATGACTCTAAAATTGACTCAAACATTCGTATTAATGACTCATAAAATTGACTTAAACATTCGTATTAATGACTCTAAAATTGACTCAAACATTCGTATTAATGACTCTAAAATTGACTCAAACATTCGTATTAATGACTCTAAAATTGACTCAAACATTCGTATTAATGACTCTAAAATTGACTCAAACATTCGTATTAATGACTCTAAAATTGACTCAAACATTCGTATTAATGACTATAAAATGAACCAAACCAAGAAAACATGTTCTAAAATTCCAAAATGACCAAAAATTACCTATAAAATACACATTTCTACAATAAGGGGATCATGAATATAGTTAGTGTACTTATGAGTATTGAATGTGATGTAGCAATAAGAAGATGACATGTCGTCAAAATCCAGGCCTTGAGCATAATTGTTTCCGCATTCGCGTGAAGAGAGGGAAAAACCATCTATTAAAAAAACCTTCCCAGTACACCCGACTGAGATTCGAACCTCGATCTCCCCATCACCGTAAATCTAGTCCAACCCGAGAGTGACGTGTCAGACCATGCTACCACCGATGTGGGTGACTAGCTCGTAGGACTCTTGCTCACACGCGTCAAAGCACTCTTATTATACGTCTATGAGAAGGATGTAATTTCTCCGGCAGTTCGGAGATATTTAAGTAGGTTTATTTCCTCTATGGAATTGTTCCCTACATGAAGATAAAAGATGGTTACCCTCGAGATGTTATCGGAGTTGTAATGACTGCGAAATGTTTTGTTAATACGTTTGAAAATTACTCTCTGATACAAAGTGAGGCGTCACAGTGCGGACAAGCCGAATTACACGCTCAGATGTATCCTATGATACAACACGAATATTTTAGATGCCGGGTTATAACAAACCCTTTCGACCGAAATTATGTAATCTAATCTTTACCATCTTAGACATTGCAGAAAGTTCAGAGACACCAGTGGGGGCGAGAGATGGGGGATAACTGTGGGAATAAATATGTGGATGAGAGACTAAGGTTTGCGAGTGAACATCGAAAGACCACAAGAGGGTGAAACTTTACATCAAAAGCGCGCCCAGGCCTTGTATTCGTAGTAAAATCAAGGTGTAAACTACATAATAGTTGTTTCTCCTTCATTAATCGAGATTCCTAAACATTTAAATGATGGATACTGTATATTTTATTAGCACCGCGTCTTACTACCCGTTAGGGCTACACGCACTTACGCTAACGTGTAATGTTAGGGTGATTGTGAGATGAAATGGAGGACCTATAGTTTAACGTGGGATCCGAACCACGGTGGAGGCCTGGCATTCCACACATTCACAAAGTCGTGATTAATACACGTCTTGTCAGAGGTGAATGAAGGGTTTGGCAATCAGATAAATCTCTGCCTGGACCTAGGATTGAACCCCGGACCCCCAGCACAGAAGTCTAACACCTTACCCTTAGACCGCCAGGTCACCAGTTTATTATCTTTGGTAACACATGAGAATAAAATGTTTATATAGAATATTATTTATAACGTAAGACTTTCTTTAGATATTCATGAACAAAGTAGTAAAAAGACCATTTTCGAAAAACTTCACACTTTCAAAAATCAATCTCCAGTAAACTACCTTCATGAGAATAGTTTTTAGATACAGCCTTACTAATATAAAACTCTACCCAGATACCCATTTAAACAAAATTACTAGAGACATTTTCGATAAATTAAATTTATCTACCCACAAAAAAAGTAGTCAGTAAACTTCTCTTAATTTCAGATCTTGAATCAAAATCGCGGTGTGGCCGCGATACGAGGAATGACCTTATAACATTCTAAATATAAAGTTTGAATAAAATCCATTAAGGTAGGATGGAGGGTGATGTGAGAAAAGACCAGGGTTTTTTTTCTCAGTTTGGCCAAAATAAATCAAATATTGCTAGGATAGAAACAGAAAGAGTTTAATTTTCCTCACCTGGTGATATCAACAGTTGTTGAATATCTGTCAAGGGTGTCCTGGAATTTAATGACAACTTTTTATCTTCATTTAAAAGGTTTTGTCATTTAATTCCACCCCGCTCGTGACAGATATTCAACAACTGTTGATATCATACGAAGAAAATTAAACTTTAGTTTTCTACTGGAGCAATATATTTTATTTATTTTGACTAAAAAAAAGTTTTGCTATAAAAACATCAAAAACACTGACCTTTTTGTCCGTCACCTTTCAGCCCACCTTAAAACGTCGAGACTGAAGCTCTAGGTACAGACAGATGGACAGTCAGACAGGTAGATATAATTATTGTAATAACCAATTTCTCTCTAGTTTGGGGGTAGAACGCCAATATCCATCATAATCTCAAAGTAGAAAATTTTCACTATAACAATAATTTCTTTATAAAGGTAGGTATTAGTTAAAGCTTCAATGTTTTTTACCACTCATAATGAACCTGGACAAACTATACACTCTTCTAGTATCTTCTTGATTGTATTTTGTCGGAAACCTGAATAATATAGCACTGGATTAAATGGCCAAGCTATTTATATTTGTTAGTTACGAGTGGGTACAGCCGCACCTAAATATTATATTCTTTAGAGTGAAAAATTACACCTGGACACTGGAATTGAACCCGGGACCTTTGGTTTAGTACGCCAATGCTCTAGCCACTGAGTTATTCAGGAGTGGTCTCATGACCGGGTGTTATTTTTTCAATTTAAAGAATACTAAATAATATACTTTTTCAAGTGGTATGGATTTTAAATATGATTTACAACTGTCGCCGTGAAGTGTGAATTTCCAAAGCAACCAAATTTAGAACATTTAATTGGCTATTTAAACACAATGTGTTGACGAATTGTTGAGCCACTCGTGACGTGTCTTCGCCTTCTTTTGTTAGTACTTTCAAATGATACCACCATTCATGGGTGGCTCCATGGGCTTACTTCTTTATGAATGGACAAAAAGACTACAAGAATGGAACATTCTCATTCTGGAACCAGTTTGAGATGCGTGATCTTTTTAAGGCGAGATTAGGTTCACACACGACTTGTTTCCGAGGAAGTTGAAGTCAGTTTACTGGTGTGAAGTTTAGTTTGCATGAATTGTGAGTAATGTTAGGTGATAGCGTGGGTGTGTTTATGAGATGTGATACCTCAGGAACAATGAATGAGGCCTCCCTCCACTTCCTGTAACATGGAGTTTTAATTCTGTTTCTTTCCGTGGGTGCTTTACACGTAAATATTAAAAGTATGAATCTTTACATTCATATTTTGTGTGTCAACATTTTAATTAATATTTGTATTTCTAAAGCTCTTTTTGTACAATTTATAAATAATAATCATCTAAAAACTGTGGCTATAAAATATACTACTGTGTATTTAAGATTTTTACCCATATATATATATATATATATATAGATTTGCCACTATGCGTGGTGTAGAATTAATTATTATAGTAGTATTAATAGACCCTAATAATAGTAATAATGATAATAGCTGTAATAATAGTACAAAAAGTAACCCATTTCAGTGGCCACATTGTCTAAGGCGCTATTTTCGCAATATACTAGAATGTCGATAGACGGGAAGAATCTCGGTAGGGTGTATTAAAGCTGGTTTTTACTGACTGATTTTTCCACTTTCCCTTCACACAGATATGGGTACACTTTCCATCAATTTAACCCTACGTAAGCTTAAAACATTAGTGTAATTAATACAAAGACGTATTTTTAAACCGAACGGGTAGAAACACACGGTGATAACAGAATAAAATAGGTTTAGAGTGTAATGAGGTGGACTGGATAGAACTAGCTCGAGATAGGGATAGGATATAATGAGGTGGACTGGATAGAACTAGCTCAAGGTAGGAATAGCTGACGTATGCTAGAATGTGAAAATTGAACCACTTTAGGACAATACACAGTGAAGAATAGATTTGCCACATATTTCCAAATCTCATTTTAAAGTCGTAGGTGGTGTGATCATCTGTGCCAACTTCATTAATTGCTGTGCAAATTTCAAACCAGATTATTTCAGTCCAAGGAACAAGCGATTGAATGTAGTTTTATGTTGTATAAAATGTTTAACTTAATTCCTATAGGCATTAGATTAGAAGTATTCATCCTTTAACTTTAAACATTTTGCATCAATGCATATTTATAGATCATTAACGAATTATCTTAGTTCTCATAGTAGAAATAATACTACTGCATGCTTCTGAAAACTGACTGGAATATATCGGTTTGAAGACAAGACTAATTAAACACGTTCTTGCTTACATTTTGTTTTATGTTGAATGTCGTACTGCACTATTATGTAGTAAGTACTAACTGGAAAAAATAAAAAAAATATTGGTTTTTTATTTTGACTGCGTTGTCTTTATTTGGAATAGTGTATTGTGTTTAGTGTTGTATGTAAAAAGTGTTGCGATGTTGGTTATTGTCTTATTGCCTTGTCATAAAATGAGTAACATTGCTGCATGGTGTAGAACTAGTTCTTTTATAAGACATGATTTTAAAAAAATTTTGGGGGTATTTAACGTGTACTTTTTGAACCGACTGGTTCTATGAGCGAGAGTGAAAGTTCCTACCAATTTTTGCCGGGAAAAGGTATTTCAACAAACCTCTCAGGGTTCTTTTACCCGCCACAACCGACATGGGACCAACGACTTTACTTCCCCTCCAAAGGAAGTTGTGCTACGTATGTTTATCGCTCCTGAGGTGATCCACCGATGTAGACCTTAAAGGCGTGAAAATAAAGTCAAAAGTTCCTGTAAAATAGCTACGGTACGTTGTATTTCAGCTTTACCATCGAGGTCACAATGGATGTACAAACGAGAATAAGTTTTGTTTCTACAAAGTAACGCTGAATCGAGGAAGGAATGGTCCAATTTGTTTTACACTGAACTGTCATTGATTGGGAGTCCAGGGTTCATGAACCGGCTGGGTGCACTTGAGATTGCCTTACACATGTGTTTTACACAGGAAGTAAAATATTTAATACCCATGTGGGTTATGCACCTATGCACTAATCACTCTAATGTGTTAAGGATTAGGAAGGTTGAATTTAGAGGAAGTGTATTCGTATTTGCGTAGAGGGATAGTGGTAAACCATTTTTTTAAAAACCTTACTACACCCGACCTATATTTGAAGCTCCAACTCCCCCTCATCGGCAGTCTAGTCTACTGCGAGAGTAGCGCGTTACACCATGCGGCCACCGAAGTGGGTTAATTTACTGTTCTATCTTTAGACACCCAAAAAGGTGGAGGTTAATTCACTGTTCTATTTTTAGACACTCAAAGAGGTGGAGGTTAATTCACTGTTCTATCTTTAGACACTCAAAGAGGTGGAGGTTAATTCACTGTTCTATCTTATAGACACTCAAAGAGGTGTGAGGTAGATATCAATTCTTGGGAATACAATATTAGCCGAGCCCTCCTCAAATGTCACGCGCAACTATATCCCAACTTTTATTTTGTTCTGTTGACCGGCTCAGATTTAACGGAACCTCGAAATTTCGAGAGACTAACTGTAAATGAAATACGTTCTTTCGATTAGTGTTGAAAGGAGTCATTTCCAAGACTTGATGCACTTTTATTAAAAATTGTAAAAGATTTGAATAGTTATTTGTGAAGATAAACGATTCAATTCTGATAGAGACTTCTCTCTTTTTAAACATATTTCAGTTTGACCTTCTACACTTACGTCCAGATTTATGACACAAATTAAAGTAAATCATGATGTTAGACTTTGATCATGGATGAACATACAGTAATATTAAACAAAGATATATTATGGTGAAAGGACTATTTCTGCACCACTTTTGTTGTAGTTAGATTAAATTCCTACGCATTATGATAATATATCCATGAGTTTGTGGAACTACACGACTAATTATAATTGTATAAAATATACAGTCTAAAGAGACAAACCAGTTGCAATATTTGTTATTAGGCCTAGATAAAAAAAAGGCTATTATTAAAATCCCTGGAAATAATAAAGGGAAATAAAACTACACAACAATTTTTCATTTTCATTATACATCTGGTTTCATAAACCTTGAGCCAAATAAACATAAAACAAATCAAACTTGTTATGTAGGGCCTTCTTACTTTGTATCTTCTTAGTGAGTGTATAGTCTACACGTTCAGAGTCTAATATAGAATAGAATCACTCAGTTTTAACACTTAATGCAATACTTCTAACTTCATTAAAAAAAGTCCTATCACTGTGAATCCTACTTTAAAGTGCAATTCCTGCTCCTGTATTACCACTTGAATTAATACGTAAAATAATAATATTTATCATAAGGCCCCGGGTTTTGATTACCTAAAAACTGTCAAAATATAAACAATATTACTATTAAAAATGTTAAAAAATAACTTAAAGCTTACAGAAACTATTATTACTATTATTGTTATTATCACCACGGCTTACTACCCGTTCGGGCTATACGCACTTACGCTAATGTGTAATGGTAAGGTGATTGTGAGATGAAATGGAGGAACTACAGTTTAACGTGGGATCCGAACCTCGGTGGAGGCCTGGTATTCCTCACATTCACAAGTTGTGTTTAATACACGTCTTGTCAGAGGTGAAGGAAGGTTTTGGCAATCAGATAAACCTGTGCCGGGACCGAGGATTGAATCCCAGACCTCAGCACAGAAGTCTGACACCTTGTTCCTAGACCACCAGGTAACCAACTTACAGAAACTGATCTATTTTTTTAAAAAGAACACAGAAATCAATGCATATGACTGGATCAAATTCAAATGGAAACTAATATATATATATATACATATATATATAAAAGTTATATGTGTGCGATGAAAAACCTCGGTCAGATAAATTCTTGCGTATCGCGCAACTTGAACCTTTATTTACAAATACTTGCTTACAGTTTCGTTATAGTCCACCAAGGATGTGGATTTTCTTACCAAACAGGTAAGCCTACATTAAATTATAAGTCCGATAACTGTGTTGTAGCAAATCTCAATTCTAGGTATTCATGAATTTACAAAAGATAGAATGTATTTAATAAATACCTTAAAAAACACTAAAATTAATTCAAAGACTAAAAATACAACCTAAAATTCAAAAATTACTAAAAAAATGATCTATACGAGATAAATTTCTATAACCAGAGGATCATAAACAGAGTTTTTTTGCAACACCTCTTACTACCTGTTTAGGTTGTACGGATATGCACTAATTAATCTAATGAGTTAAGGATGAGGAGGTTTGAATTTAGAGGAAGTGTATCTGCAATTCCGTGAAGGGAGAGTGGAAAACCATTTTGTAAGAACCACCCTTAATACACCCCAATGGGACTCAAAACTCGATCTCCTTGTCATCTGCAGTCTAGTCTAAGACGAGAGTGACTACTTAGATCATGCGGCCACAGAAGCAGGTACAAACAGAGTTTATGTACACCAAAAATAAGATCACATGTCATGAAAATCTGAGACTTGGTTATAATAATTATTACCTACTTGAGAAGATCAGGTGGACAGACAGGGGGACAAATGAACAAGTCCTAAGAAGAGTGGGTGAGAAGATCAGGTGGACAGACAGGGGGACAAATGAACAAGTCCTAAGAAGAGTGGGTGAGAAGATCAGGTGGACAGACAGGGGGACAAATGAACAAGTCCTGAGAAGAGTGGGTGAGAAGAAAACCATTTTGGATGTGATTCTTCGGTACAAAGCAAACTGGATCGGACACATCCTTAGGAGGAACTGTCTTCTGCACGACGTCATAGAGGGAAAGGTTGAGGGAAAGAGGAGCTTAGGAAGGAGGAGGATTCAAATATTAGATTACTTGAAGGAGCTGAAGGAGGAGTCAGAGGACAGGGTGCATTGGTGGTCTAAATTCACTTACAAAAGAAATTAATCTGTTGTAAGACAGGACAAATAATAATATTAATAATAATAATAATAATAATAATAATAATAATAATAATAATAATATTTCAATTTCCTTGATTATAGTGCTGGCCAACAATCGTAAGACCTATGACAGGCCATCATTACACAAATACCTTATATTCTGAAAATTTAAAAATGACACCTGGACACGGGAATCGAACCCGGGACCCGTGTCCAGGTGTCATTTTTCAATTTTCAGAATATGATATCTAGATGGAGTAATTCCCACTAACAAGCATAAATAATAGCTCTGGCTATTAATTCTCACAAATACCTTACAAATACACATAATTATACTAGAAAATAAGATAAACAATAATAGCTAAATAATTATATATACTGATGAATGGTTACGAAAAAAATAGTAATTAATAATTATAAGAATAAAAAATATCAATAATAACAAATAGCTAAAGAGTAGTTAAACATACATATTTTAAAGGCAGTAACAGTATGCAAAAAAAAAAAAAGATCAGAATATTGTGAATTTAAATAATAGAGATGATAATAATAATAATAATAATAATAATACATTATACAAGTGCAGATTTTATTGCTTGAATAATTGTCGGGGTTATCATCAACTTTTGTATTTATGACTTGAACAAACAAGTACTAAGTTTGGAGCGCGTTATTTTATCGGTATATGCTATGCCATGCTAATTCTCAAATACGTGCAACAATTATATGACTCTCACTTTGTTGTGGAAACACAGTTATAGCAGTGCATCCAACATTTGAATATATATTTAACAACCACAAACAGAACGGTCGGTTTTACTGTTCAAAACATGTCACGCATGTTAAATAAATACCGACTTATATGTAACACTCACACGTAATGTTAATTACTTTTAAAATAAAGATAAACGCCCCTTGGTTCGAGGATGTATTTCGCTGCTTTCAAAACTAATTGGTCTTCTTCCCCTTAACACCCTCCCCCACACCCTCTTTCAGAAAGAGTCATTACACAACAAAATTGTTCCTCTTCATGTATATACGCTTTCAAACATAGATGAAACTATGCAAAGGGAAAGAGTTAATATACGCATATTATTAACATACTAATACATCTCCAAAGAATCGTTAAGTGCACGCAAGTATACAAGTTGTTTAGCATAAGTTTTCTTTTTTGACAATGCGTTCGCACAAAAATTATTATTTTTTAATATCAAAAGGGTACATCTTATTTCATATTTAAATATGAATACTTAATGTTTACCTGTAAAGATGTAAATGAACTGTATACGTCTGTAATTTACACAATTACCACCAGGAGCGCTGTCTGCGGTGTTAGGTGAGCAAGAACATGTAGGGATATTTTTGTACGCACATTGTACTGTTTCCTATCCTACAGGGCAGCCTGTTTCTTGGGCTTATACTACCGATATAAACAAGAACGAGTTTGTGTGTGTTTGTCTGCTATAAACCTTTAACGTAAAAAATAAATAAAAATACTACACCTATTGTGATGAAATTCTACTCAAACATAACTCGAACATCCTGTTAACATAATTAGGCTAATTAAAATTTTACATTTGTCATTTTTGTTTCAAGATGGTGGCTACAAAACAAACTACTTTTTGGACTTTATTTCCTAACTTTTTACGATCTAATTTTCATTGGACGAATTTTGAAAGACTCCTAGAAATATATTCTTGTTATAGAACACATCCCGTAATAAGGACGGGTAGTAAGCCTGTTTATTATGAACTGACACTGAAGAGTAACAAAAATGAAAGTTTATATTTACAATTTCCAAATATATTGGTTGGTGTTTTATTTAAATAAGGTTGGTAGTCTGCGCCAGAACTAAACACTTGTGAACCGTCTTTATACTTTATAGTTATACCATTTTTTACAGGAGTTTAAAAATTTTTATAAACAATTTATTTGAGATATATAACGTGCACTTTTTGAATTGACTGATTATATCAGCACACGAAAATTTGTATGAGCCAGAAAACGAAAGTACCCTACCAATTTTCACATAAATTCTAGGGTTTTTATACATGCCACAACAGACATGAGGGCTATAGCCCAGTCAATTTAGATCATATATGACCGTAACCCATAAAAAATAATAATGTAAAGCTGAATTTGGCAGAATGTTACTACTGGCCTTGGTGAATAACATATCAAAATAATCGGACTTTCTCGCGTTCTTGTCCTTGATTTTTAGGCCTACGATGTGCGCCATTTTACTCTATCTCATATTCTGAGGCAACCCATATCTCTATTTATCTCTGGTTGGTCTCAAATTAAAGAGGAAACCTTAAAAAACATAAAAGTGCGCAGTTTATATACATACAAAATTAGGCACATATTTCTAGAAAACAAATAATTACACAAAATAAAAATTTATTTCAAATAAAGTCAAACTATTGGCCCTAGCTGATTTAAAATTAATAATATGCAAAAATAACTAAACATAAAAATTATTGTATGTGTTATGCACTTTCTGACGGTGCTATGTGATAGTTTATAATTTGGAAGAGAGCCGCACAAATCATCGTCACGCGGGCCGCATTTTGCTAACCGCTGATATAAATGAATTGTATCAAAATCTGCTTAGAAGGATAGAGGGAGAGTGGAGTGTTATCATTCGAGTGACAACTATTCTTAGATGCGTGGAGTGTAATGTTAGCATTCGAACGAGCTTCACAGTCTTGGACCGAGCACCTTCAAACGGACAAAGTGAGCAAATTTGACACTTATAGACCTTAAAACCAGATGTTATGTTTTAATTAAGTTTGTAAGTCCTACAAAGAAACCTCCTCCTAACAATGGCCGCCACCAAACACATTCTTATCTCTGTTTCTAGATTAGAAGATGAAGATCTCATCTTGACTCTGGTGACGTCCTCGGATGAACAACAAAGAACTCCTCGCCAGCCCGTGTAAAGTGTAGTGATGGTTTTGTTTTTAATATTTCGTGATAGCTTAATTAAAATTACATCCAAGTTACTTTAACTTCCGTTTCGTTTTAACACTTCTGCGACATTATTTCAAGGTCTGTTAAATGTGTCTTGATAGAAATTGAAATGTCTCAAATTAGGGGGACAAAAGATGTCCTCTTACAATTGTTTTGTTACAAAACTTCTCTCGAGACAATGGGCGTTTTATCTTCCAATTTTAACTGTCCCACAGCGTAAGCCCGCCATTTTGATTAGGCTACGTGATAGCTTTATTAGTGGTGTATAATTACACACGCACAAATATATTTAACAGGTGTGTAGACCATGTTACAAATATATATACATATCATTGTTAAAACCCTTTATGAAATTAAAACTTTTGTGTAGTGGATGAATAAAAAAAAAACTGAAGTGTAATTAAAGAGCGGCGAGCCCTTCAACAATTGTGTTGCTCAATTAATTAAAGTTCTCATACACATTAGAGTGAACTATACAGCCGTACATAATTAATGACTTGCTTGTCTTCCCCCACTACAACCAAATTCATTTCTTTTACGGCCCATTTGTTCCCTTGTATTGAGAAAACGTTTTGGAAGGTAAACGATTAACAATTATTTTTTAATTAATATAAACACACGGGCTGTAAATAATTGTAATCACGGCACTGTCCGTAAATAAGGGGACAGTATTTAATTTAAATGTTTGAAAAAATGACATCTGAAGACGGGAATCAAACCCGAGGCCTTTGACTTAGCGTGACAATGGCTCTACCACTGAGCTATCCAGGTTTTTCATTCTTAGCTCATAGTTTAAGGTTGAGTCTGTGATGGACGTGTGTGAGCGACCAATAGTATCGCGAGCTATCAGATACCATAGCCATCCGCGACTCTGGAGGGGTGTTATACTGCCACAAGGGATTTTAATTAAATATGTTGAAATATATTTAGAGAGATAATTAAAATCTGTCCTCAACTAAACAATGGATATCGACTTATAGACGTAGATAATCATACAGTCTCACCTTCCAATGTATATGTATATATATATATATATATATACACGAATAATAATAACATCGGCAAATGTTCTACACTCTTGAGCTTTATCATCTTTAGGTATTAAAGTTGACGAAACAACAGGTAGATTAACTCGAAACAGAACTTAAATTAATTCAACAGGATTATTTTTTGAACATTGTTCATAAATCTTTGGTTACAGACCATAGGTTTATACCAATTACAATAGAAAGTGATCATATTATTTCATTTATCTCCTGAGTTAACTCAATAAGAGAATATATTAAAATTAATTTTTTTCTTCCTTCAAAATATTTTGAAGATAATCACGACTGGGCTAAATAACTCGTAGCCCATTTTGTGGAAATATTATCCAGTACTAATGTACCGTTGTCCAAATGTAGATCCCGTTTCATAAAACATACCCAAGGTATCAGTTGGGAATCGAACCCGGGACCGCTAGGCACGTAGCCAGGTGCACTGACCATTACACCACGGGGCTGGGGTATAGAAGACTCGCTTTGCTTGTTGGAGGCTCCGCCCCCAAACCCCCGATGGGTTTTCTTTGCAAGTGGATGTAAACTAATGTAATGTTTTGAACGTAACCACTTTAAGTTACCGGTATTGTATTGTATATACCTCACCGACTTTAAAGCTGCTCCTCCATTTTGAATTTTTTTCGGGGGTTAAAATTTTTTTAAACTTTTTGGAATTTTCCCGTCGTTTACAGGCTAGAAGCTATAAGTTTTCCAAATTTCAAGTTTCCAGATCATCTGTAAGTGGGTAAACATTATGTCAGTGAGTGAGTGAGTCAGCCACGTGGCTTTATGGTAGTATAATGCAGAGATTATTCGAACCATTTCAATGCGAGACTAGTGCGGAATGGAGAATCCGACACTTCAGGGAATCTGACAACTTAGACAGAGAACCTAACATCGTGTCCGTCACGAACCTCCGTATATTCCAGTGGGCGTGTCACGTGTCATGAATGGGCGACATTCGGTGGTCGAGAACCGCTAAGAATGACGGGAAGAACACTCAGAGGTAGACTTGGGAACAGATGGGCGGATGGTTCCACAAGAACCTCGACCTAATATGAAACCGATGACAGGAGAAGACACAGGACAGACATCACTGCAGACAAACCGACAAAGTCTTAGCACAGCACAGCATTATGTGTGTACCGACCTTTACACCGTTCGGGCCCAATGAAGGGGGTAGTATGAACTTTTGACTGGAACAGTTGTGATCTTCACACACCCCTAGGAGTGGCAAGTTCTTCACACACCCCTAGTAGTGGCAAGTTCTTCACACACCCCTAGCAGTGGCAAGTTCTTCACACACCCCTAGCAGATGGCAAGTTCTTCACACACCCCTAGCAGTGGCAAGTTGTACCTCGTGGGAGCTGTTTAAATCATTCCTTCACCCCATTCAGTCGAGGTACTCTCATTCACACCTAACTCTTCCCCTCGATCCCCTCGTGTGTCACAATGGAATATGTCACTGTGACGTGTGACTATGAGGAAATACAACGAGTCAGTATGGTACTAGAGAACGCACCAAGCTGTGTGATATCTTGTGAGAATATCACACACATGAAACGAGATGTTGCTGGTAGATTGGCACAGAGAGAGAGATAGCATGCGGGTCGATGTCCACACGAGGGGGGGCCCGTTTGGAGGTTCATTTGGACCCGCACTCGGGGAGGAAAAATGAAAGGTATTTAAAGTTTCTTTCTGTCTTTCTTTCTTTGAGAAAGGGGTGGAAATAGTATTACTGAAGGGTTATATATACCCCTATGCAACGTTATTTTATTTCCTATTAAATTCTATTATATGAGGTTTTTTTTTGTTAACACTATCATATTTTTTGAATCTTTTTTGTAAAGAATACAAGTAGCAAATTTGTTATTTGGCACTTGAGTGTTTGGGAGATGTGAGATTCACACAACACACACACACACAATCTGTCTTATAGCATGTACAAATACTGTGGCTTTATTCTTTGATCACATAATATATCTCTTTTTATTCTCTCTCAAATCCTCGAAGAGAGTAGTATTGTGATTGTCAAAAAATTTGAACCGGAGATTTTGATAAATGTCGACATTTCCTGACCACTTGAAACTGAAAAAGTGTTTTTTCGCGATGCTGTCTGCCTGTTTCTGTCTGCCTGTTTCTGTCTGCCTGTGTCTGTCTGCCTGTGTCTGTATCCCCAACTAGAGCCGAAACTATTCTACCGACTGAGCTAAAACTTGTTATCTAGGGTTTTTATAAGGTCCCCCCCGTCCCCCTAAGAGTTTTTTAATTAAATATCTAGTCCTAAAATTAAGGATAGTTTACTGAAGGGCAAAAGGAGAAAACATATATTTTATCAAATTAGGCTCTGACAATTTTGATTAAAATTCTTATTTAGACATTGCTTAGCACTACAAACAAAATGATAATTTATCTTTTTCCAACGAAAATGACTTTGAAGGTACACTAAATAATCGGATATATCTATAAGAAAACCTGGTTTTAGCTAAAAGCTACTATTTTTTTCCAAAATTCCAGACATTTCTTTTAAAATAGGGTTTGTTTGTCAAAATCTGTTTAGCATTTTTCTCTTGATTTCAATTACCAAAAATGAGCTTATCAAATTATTTATACAGTTTTAATATATACGTTCAATATACACTTTTAATATTCACTTTTAATATATACACTAAACAGAATTATTATGTATATGTTACCGTGAAAGTTTTAAAAGTGACGATTGCCGGTAATTGACCGTGATTTCCGTTATTCACTGGCTCACACTTGGGGGGGGGGGG
>CABFWO010000752.1:113110-155947 GCA_902155825.1 Timema genevievae
GGGGGGGGGGAGGTATTGGAAGTTAGTTTCTAGCATCCATCGGTGATTTCCGAAGATGTTAAGTGCATCCTGTGTATTTTGGAAAAAAAATAACAGCAAAGATTTTAATTCACTGCATTTACCTGGATTTCAATAATTACTGACCCATTATAGAGAAGTTTAAAATAATTACAAATAATTACACCAAAAAGTCCTTACACCCTTAGAAAAAAAATCAGGCCATCATAGTTTAAAGCTATTTAGGTTAGGGTAGGTTAGGTTAGGTGAGGATAGGACAGATTAGGTTAGGATGGATTAGGCTAGGATATATTATGTTAGGGTAGGTCAGGTAAGTTTAGGTGAGGATAGGGTAGATTAGGTTAGGTTATGCTAGGTTACTACACAATTAATTCTCAATATTACACAAACACACGGCACAATACACAGCACAATTACAGCAGCACGCCGTCCCTGGGAACATGTGGGTTATGTTGCGCAGATAGTTGCGCAGTGCGCTCTTCCTTTATTTACAACATACACAGAGGTGTACCCTCACGAGTACCGGTATTCGCCATTTTGGATCTTGTTATTACGGATATTCACCAGTGAAAGACTGTTAGAGAAATATAATTTCCAACATCCACTAATGTGAACCAGGGAATTCCGGAAATCACGGTAACATATACAAAACCACTTATGCACTATAATACGAGTATTAAAAATTCTACAAAAACATTACTGCTCTATTGTTATTTGTGGGGATTCTTCTCGCATATATTAATATTATGTAGTTTTTCATCAAAGTATGGGTTAAGTTCAAAATTTATTCTAAATGAAAGAGCCGTTTTCTATCAATTGGTGGTATTTTCACTTGTGTTGCTTAAGGTAGAATTTTATTATCACTGAGATATGATATAAATATTTCTCATCCTCAATTACTTTGAATAACAACCGAACAATTTATACTCTATAGATGTTAGCTATTAATATAATGCATACTATTTTTTATTGAAAACTAAATTATTTACATTTATTTAAACTTTTATGAATAAGAATATACAATAGACTGTTAAAAAATGTGGCAAAAACTTGAGGCAAAAAAATAGTTTTGATACATCTTGACATGTTTATATTCACTGGAAAGAAATAGGTAAACAACTTCTTTATTAGCTTCTAATCTTCTGGTCCGAAACTGAGCCAAGAAAAAAACAAACATAAAAGGTGAAAAGAAATATACTTTACGAAATATACTGCACAAACTTTCTCATGTTTATAGTTTTCTATCGGTTATTTTGTAAAACCTTAATGTTTAAAATAACGTGTTAGTATGAATAGGATCAATTTCTGTGATAAAACATTTCTAAAAATAAAATATATTTAAAAAAGATAGATGCCATCTTGTTACATTCGGATACGTTTAGCCTATGAAATATTATTATAAAGAATTATTTATATCTTAAATAGTTAAAATTTAATCCAAATTGATAGAGCAATATTGAATAAATATTTTTTTAAATTGTTTTTCCGGTAAAGTACCTTTCATTATTCATTACGGTAATTCTTTGTTAGCTGCTTTATATAAAATGGACAATTTATTTTATGTTTTCATAAGTTTTAAAGAAGTACACAGACATGCATATAAAAAAAAGGCATGTCAAAATTATTTTTTTCGTAATTGGAAGAAAAATGCGTACCAATATATATTGTGTGTGTCTGTCTGTCTATATATATATCTGTGTCTGTATATATATATATATATATATACTGTCGCAACACTTTCTCTATACTCATTATATGTGATGAATAAAAGGAAGTAGGATAGGCCTCGTGTGGTGTTACGTCTGAATGTGCTGTCCTAGCCGCTTACAAGAACGTTTTGAGAGCTCCCACCCTGAAACCTCTCAGATTACCTCAACACGACCTCTTGGGGGCTGTTATTCGATACAGACATGTTCATTCGTCTCGACCTTCCTCAGACTCCCAAAAAAACCCTTTTTAAAAACGTAAACAATCATATACCCGACTATTATCCACACTAAGAAAAGGTGCCGCTTGAAAACAATAAAAGGTAAAGGACATATATCATTCGCCTGGAGCACTTGTCACGAAACACGAGGTTATTTAAATAATAAAAAATATTATTTGGTCATTTTAGTGACAGCTTCTGTGGTATGCGATTCTTTTCTGGACTCTCTTTGCTTCCATAAAAAAAAAAGAAAAAAAAAGTGCTAAATACCGGTATATGTTGAACTGCAGTAAAACTTAAACTCATAAATTAAATGTTCATTCTGTCGTTATTTGAGATTCTGTTTATTCAGTAAGACTAAAGAAATTTTAATCAGAAAATGAGCATGAATAGATAAACCAAACACATTTTTTTAGAGGATTAATTTCACGCACTAAATCGTACTGCACTGCTAGAAAAAGCCACTCCAAACACCATGAAAATAATAATAATAATAATAATAATAATAATAATAATAATAACAACAATAACAGGAAAATGGAGGGATGCGTCTCACACTAAAAAAATTCCTAAACCTATAGAATATAACATTTACCGTATGGTAGAAAATTGACTTAAATAGCCATAAGAGTCTGAACATTTATAATTCCAAAATAAGCGTTAGCGGAATGGAGGGGAGGGGAAGGAATGTAAATTTCCAAAACTTAAAAAAAAAAAAAATCATACTTTTGGTGTGGTAAAAAATTAAAATTTATTATGATAGTAGATGTACTACCCCAGATAACTAGAAAATTATGATTTAAAAAACAAATTTATAACTAAGATTTGGAAAATCGTGAGGAAAAAAAAGGGGGGGGAGGGCTAGAATTTCAAAAACTAATACAAAATAAACCTTCTTAATGTGGTAGAAAAATTTAATATCTACAATAATGTACAAAGACCAACCATGATAGTCATAAAAGAATGCAAATTTTAAATTTGAAAATTGGATCTAAGAGGATCAAAATTTCACAAAATATTAGGAAAAAAAAAACACCTTTTCGTTGATTAGAACATTGAAACTTGGTAGGTAATTGCAGGGACCGATCTGTCTTTTTAAAATCCTATTTATTCATTTTATGTGCTTTGTTAAACTGTGAAGCTGTTTCTTACAATAAATGTATATAATTTATTTTCATATATCATACGACCGCTCTTATTCAAATATTGTGTTTTATATGGAATTCGTCCGTTTGTGCACTCAGCTTATTGGTTGGATAATGTTTCGTTTCAATTATTGTTTTTAAAATTTACTGGTTGACATGATTATTCGGTTTGGGATTGTCACAGCTAGCTTGATATTGTAAAATAAGAAATTATATAAAGTGTGCAGCAAGATGATGAGTACACTAATTTTATAAAATTTTGATAACTGTTCACATTAAACACCTTAAAATATGAGTGAAGGACGATTCCTGGAGAACTCAGTGGGAAGAGCATTTGCATACTAAGTCAAAGGTCATGGGTTCAATCCCCGTGTCTGCGTTTAATTTTTCAATTTAAAGACTGTTATATTTAAATGTGGCAATAACAGTAATTAACAAAAATAATATATTTACAATTTAATCCATCACTTTTAAAAAACCTAAAAATTTAAAATATTGCATGTTGATAGGTCTTAAGATAATGTTGTCATAGAAAAGACCATAAAATGAAAATTTAATATAGCGGAATGACTTATGCCAAAAACGCTGGACATTACTAATTCCTTCTCTAAACTGTACACTTTTACAGTACCGTGTAACTTTCATTTGTTTTAACTATTAAACAACCAATTAATATATTTATTCCGTGTCACTCTTCTTTCTTTCCTTCTTTTTCCTTAGCACAAACAAGCAACAGTTAAAATATTGTGTAAAGAGCAATTATTATAACTTAATCTCAAGAATAAGTTTCACTTTTTAACACAGGTTTAAATTATATAGTTATTTTGACATCGGGTTTTGGTCAACCTACTTCTCGCGTTTTGTAGCACAATTTAAAACCAATAAAGGATTAATATTTAGACATAATTTAAGATTTGGTCAAGGCCGTAGCCAGCCAATAATTTCAAGGGGGGTTTGCTGGAGGATAGAAAAAATTCTAAATATTAAACATCTCTAGAAGCTATCTGAAGTGCTTTTTATGGTAACACAGCCCCCTAATTTGTACTTGTGGCTTAATTTTGATATTATTTGAACCATAAGAAAAGCCTAATATATTTTGTTAATTATATTTTGGAGGGGGTTTGAACCCCCAAAAACCCCCCTTGACTACGGCCTGGATTTGGTTACTTTCACCCGTGAATAATTTTTTGTAAGAAAACTGAACAAAGGTAATTTATAGATTCCCAGACCGGGTACACACCAGCTAGGTTTGTCTGCGCATTCGAGTTTTCGTGGAGCCTCCATTTTTTTAAGGGTAGTATAGGTGATAAAAATACCAAATAATTAATTTCTATCATGTGTGTCTGTCTGTCTGTTGCCAGTAAACTCAAAGTATTCATCATACTGAGATGACTTATATTGTACTCTTTGTTTTTTTAGAATACAGGATAAGCTAAAAAAACATCACCATATCTTATCAGCGAGTGAAGCAGTATCGAAAAAAACACCCAAGCGTAAGCAGTGAACACTCGTCGCGGATGGTATTGTGGGTACATAAGATGGCACGTGATATGAGTAGGGGTGTGGAGGGGGTAGGGATGGAGTGAGTCTTTCTGCGTGAGTCTTCGTACGCACTTAAAAAACTGCTCTCGACTAAGTTTCATTATTTTCTAACGTTTCAAGTTGTCGAATGTGTTGATGCAGGCCGATTGCTTAATTCGAGGTAAGCAGAGGACAAAGACCAGTGATTAGTAAGAATCACAAACTCAGGATGTACTCGTACCACAGTTTGGGAAGTAAAACAATGCATTCTAAAATATACCTTTTTAAGTTCAAGCAGTAGATTCTACACGATTTAATTTTTTTTAAGGTTATCAACAAAAATTAAGCTATCCGCATTTTGTATTTCACGTTAGATGAACTGCTAATCAATCGTATACCGTCTGCTCCGTCTTGTCAAGCCTACGTTTAGTCCAAACCAGATTCTCCAGAGGCCTGAAGTCTCAACGCTCTAGCCAACGGTCGAGGATCCAAGCGACTATGTTATTTTAAAGAGCACAAAACAATCAGTTGGTAATAATATTATTAATAATATTGCGTGTCTGGGCTACATCAATCGTAGTTCAGTTTATGAAAAGATTATCCAGTACTGATGTACCGTTGTCCAGGGAACGTCCGAATGTACTAATCGTACATCCTTTCCGTGGAGGCTCTTTACATGTCACCATGAGATGAGGTGATGGTGGTAGTGAGTATGAGGGAGATAGTGATTATAAGGGGGATAGTGAAGATACTAAGGCATTTATCTCCAGTCATTACCAAAACAATCTTAATACTTTAATATTTCAAAAAGACCAAACATCCTCCACGAATAAATGTCGCTTTGTCCCCCATCGTCACCGCGGAATATGTCAGGAAACATTCAAATACGAATGTACTGCACACATTTCTATCATATCTTGGTGTTTTATTTTCCCTTTAACTTTCATACCTCACGCGAGCCGGGAGCTGATTTGGGCCTGTTACGATGCACGCTCCTAATTTGTTATTTTTAATCCATGTGTATCATAAACTGATATGTGATTACTGTCCACAAGACTTGTCTTGATGGATGAATCAAATTCAATTAAGTGAAAAATTTTAGTCTTGACACTGGAATCTAACCCAAGACTTTTTACTTTATGCACCAACAATTAGTGAAATATGGACTTGAAAACGAGAAAAACTACGGTGGTTCAGTGGCAGTCAAAGCCAAAGGTTTTGGGTTTGATTCCCGTATCCACACTGTAATTTCTCATTAAACCGAGTGTTATATCATTGTTCGATTGTGTAAATTATTTCCGCACAATATAATATTCCTGCCGACAAAGCTGGCTGTCTTGTCTTCGTTTGAATTCGATCCTGACATAGAGATTTATTCCTATACTTTGGCTTTGCTTAAAATCAGTACTGGTTCTGAAACTCCCTCTTATATTTTATTTTATTATAAGTTTGGTCTTGATGCTAGCAGTTAGTCCATCCTCATTAAAGAAGTAATTCCTTTTCTTTGATTTTATTAATTAGGTCTTGATTCTGGGAATCGTATCTATATTTTTAAGTTTGGCAAGATTAGAAATTTATTTTGAGAATAGTTTACTTTGACTTGGCCTGAATTCTATTTTTATTATAAGAGTCATTTCTGTTTTTTGACATTGCTGGAATAAGGAGTTTTTCTGAAAGTAACTTCTGTTCGTTGACTTTGGTTGATAAGGTGTTATTCTGAAGGTAACTCCTGTTCGTTGACTTTGGTTGATAAGTTGTTATTTTGAAAGTCACTTCACTATTACAACCAAACTAAAGTATTCAGAAGCTCGCCGGTAAGGTGTTTGTTGTACAATGTTGCAATCCAGGATTCAAACCATCACGCGTGCACCACACGATATCACGGAAGAAAGCTAGTAATGAGTTTTCCACCAGTGCATGACCAAATTCACTGCGCAAGCGCAGCATGCCTTCCCATTCCCGACACATCATTACCTTTCATAATCATACTTCGTCTTTTCATATGCAAATTTGGGGGAGTTCATAATTATAACGTACCAGAAATGTGAGAAAAGTGGACGGATAATGCGTGGCGGAAGGATATGTAAAGTAACAAGATAATTTGCAATTATTACACATATTATTAGGGTAAAATTCGTAATTTTCTTTTAAAGTAGTATAATTGCTTCCCGTTACGTTGATATTCTTTATTCGTGATATTACGTTGTATAACTTTCGGCAAGTACACTCGTTCAATCGGCGGAGTGTTTAATGTACTATCGACATTATAACCTCGTACTACTTGTTGGCTACTTATTAAGTAAATACATTTAGACAGATAATTTTCAAAAAAATATAATAGGCATATATTGAATGTTTAAAATGAATGACAGTAAAGTGTGAATATGTTTAAGTCCTTTATACCAATGAATTTTGTAATTTATTTAATTTATATATAGTTCTAAGTATACATAAATGAGAATCCCTATTTTATAACCAACCTGTTTTATATAAATATATATTTTTAGATTGTTTTTCTTTCTAAATTACATAGCGATTTGTTGTTGTGAATTTAAAAATAAGCTTGTATTTTCTCTAAATTACTTCAATGTCTTCTAAAGATTTACAATATTTAAACCTAAATATAGCGCTTTGCACGAATTATATTAAAATTACTATAAAATATGAATCAAGCAAAACAACACGTTCCAGCTGGTGGGTTATGACCCTACAATTTCGGTCTAATGCGGGTGCACTTTAATGTCCCGAAGCCTCAAACCATTGTCCCATTGACAGCTTTTTCCTGTGTCATTGTTAGGCGTGTTAAATTTGGGACACTCCCTGAAAAAAAATTTCCGTTTTAAGAAATTTTGGAGTTAGCTACAACATTTTAAGTAATTGGTGTGGGTGGTTTCAGCTCTTTATTTCAGCTGGAAGTTCTAGAAAAACTCTGGAGAGCCAGCCAGATACCTAATAGATTTTATAATATAGATTTTATTGGAATATATGCTTCCTTGGGATTATCAAGTTCAGGGGTCTTCAAACTGTGGCCCACGATAACATTTTGTACAGCCCGCTGGCTCATGAAAAATATAAAATTATTTCAAGAGAAAAAAAATGCCAACTACAGATATGCTATATATATTTTACATAATCAACTAATAAAAAATAAATTTTTTACTTACGTATTTTAAAATATTTTATAAACAATTTTTCCTTCTTATTTGAATAATAGTAATTAGTTTTTAATACAAATATACTTTTAACCGTCAAATGTCAACTCTAGTAGACAAGACGAATTGTGCCAACTCCTGCTGTGAAACAGAGAACATACTTCAGGAGAAATCCTAATCCCTAGTGTGAGTATAAGAATGAGCTGTATTCAATCCTAATACTGTCGGTACAGTATTAATAGGTAACAAGGGAAAGAAACTTGGGCCCTTGGTCATAAAAAGGTTGTACACCCCTGATCTAGTTTATAAGTTGTTGAAAGTCGGTATCGACAACAAGTCGTCCATCTATAATTATAAGAAAGTAATGTCTTTTGGGCTAAATGCTTCATGTCTTGTGGTTTATAAGATGCTCGGTGAAGAATCTTAAACAAAAGAACGTTTTGCAAACTGGCAAATGAATGCGGTACGTGTAAAGCTATACACAAAGTCTTTGTGAGGTTTGAGCTATTATAATAATCTTAATTGCACAGTTTCCGGCATCAGCAAATTTTGAGACTTGTACGTATAAACGACTTATCACACCATTTTGGGTAACCCGATTCGCTGGCCGCATGGTCTAAGGAGTTACTCTCGCAGTAGACTACACTGCCGGTGACGGAAAGATCGAGGATCGAATCTTGGTCGAGTCTATTGAGGGTGTTCATTCCAAAACTGTTTTTTACTCTCCCTCTACGCAAATGTGGGTACACCTCCTATAAATATAATCTTCCTCGTCTCTAAAACAATTAGCGTAGTTAATACATAAGAGTATAACCCGAACGGATAGTAAGATGCAGGGCTAAAAAAGTAGTTTTTTTCCCTAGCACGCCATATTTAATATCACATGACTCTAGGTAGCCTTTAACAGCTCTAATCCTGTCTTATAAATCTTTATAATACATTATTTCCTTGGGCAACTAGCACTTGGGACCTCCTGATTATAGTGGGCTTTGAATATCTCTTACATTTTCTGATAAGTTACCAAAACAATTTCCACACATAGGCTAGTAGCACCTGGGACTTACTGAAGATGGCGGGTCTTTTTCAACTTTAATATTTTATGATAAATCAATAATATAAGTCTTTACCTGGATTGATAGCATCGGGAGCTCCTGATTGTATATTACCCTGAACAGCCCTTATCGTGTCTTAAAATTAATAGTGAACTCCGAATCACTCCTATACTATCTGATTACTATTTAATTTGTTCTACCACCTGGTCTACTCTACCGATTATAGTGAACTTCAAACAAATCCTAAATGCGGTTTATATATAATTAGGTAACTATTTTTAATTCATTGCCTATTTTAATTTACTGATAAATATGTTTTTCATCTTTGTTAGAGTTTATCTGACAAGAAAAGGGTTCTATGTTACTTTGGAGAGGAGGGGAAGGGGGTTGTACCTTGATGAAAAAAATAAGCTTTACGCTCTAAATAGAACATTAAATCAAAATAAACAAAATTAAAAATAGGTGCTAAGCTTTTCAAAAGAAGTTTAATATTCAAGAATAGATAAATTATATAAAAAATCAAATACATTTATATGTTAGCGCCGTGGTCGAGAGCTTTGAGGAGTTATTCCATTCAAGATCTTGTAAATAAGGTTTGAAACCTGGTGAAGATGGATTTTTAGTCTTCCTGTTGTGTTAAAATAAAATGCTATGCCTCTACTTAACACCGCGTCTTACTACCCGTCCGGGTTATACGCTTATGTACTAACTACGCTAATTGTTTTAGGAATTAGGACGGTTATATTTATAGGAAGTGTACCTAAATTTGCGTGGAGGGAGAGTGGAAAACCATTTAGGGAAAAAAACACCCTCATTACACCCAACCGAGATTCGAACCTCGATATTCCTGTCATCGGCAGTCTAGTATACTGGCGAGAGTAGCGCGTTAAACTGAACTACCCAGACCATGGTGACCAAGTGAACAATTCCCCTTGGGGGAAAATACCAATGGTGCCACCAGGAATTGATACCGGGACCCCTTTATCAGTAGCCAGGAAGGCTGTCCATTAACCAAGAGGCTGTATTAGACCAGGTGTCGATCTTCTGGCAATTTACAATCGATCTTGTGGCAATTTACAATCGATCTTCTGGCAATTTACAATCGATCTTGTGGTAATTTACAATCAATCTTGTGGCAATTTACAATCAATCTTGTGGCAATTTACAATCGATCGTGTAAAAAAAACTACATCGTCATTCAAATTCTATCTTTCAGTCTTTTAAACTCTCAAATATATCAACTACTGTCAAATAATATCTGAGCGTGACCAAAATTATCTTTATCGGCTAAAATCTGTAATTTTATGAGAAATTTAAATAGTTTTATATAAAACTGTATATTTTATTTATTTCAATTTTTCCCTAGAAATGCGGATTGGTAAGTATTTTAGTAAAGATTAAAATTAAAGGAATAAATATTAGATAAATAGAAAGAAAAAAAGTAAAAGTAAAGAGGACAAACAAATTATGGGGGATCACGGGACCTTTCCAAAGTTTTAAAAGTCGACCGGGGCCCCAAAAAAGGGTGAAAGATCTCCGTATTAGTCTATAGAAATGGTGTGACATGCAACCCTCTTCCTCTGCGAGGTTTGTTGCTACAATTACCGCGAGCAGCGCTGTATGACTGATATAGCAGTGATAATAGCACAAACTACACTCGGGCCCATTTAAAACATCAGGTAATACCTGTTAGGTCATTGTTTAGATATATTCTTCTTGTACAATACAAGTAGTCGCTAAACCTGTCACCTTGTCTTTTGGCGACTAGGAGGACAGAAACTATGGCAGGAGGGGAAGGAGGGAACATTATGTAAGTCGCGTGTTTTTAGTTTTAGGCTCATTAATAGGCTGTGGGATTAAATATGTGTCTGGTTCTAGTCATAACAATTGTTAAATAATTACAATGATAACATCCAAAATATGTTAAATGTATTCAATTTTTTTAGCACCGTGTCTTACTACCCATTTGGGCTTTGTATATTATATATAATATACTACTCATATCATTGCGAATGACTGTTGGCGTTCACCCTCTTGCAGCTTCCAACATAATTGTACAACTCTCAAAAAAATTGTAGATTAATATTGACAAAATAAATCCATCACGCACTTCTTGGACTTAATTACAAATCGTTTAAAACAGGTTTAGTCAAAATCGGACAAGAAACGATGAAGTCTTGCCGGAAAAAAATTGTCGATCATTTTGTATTAGTACATACAGAATATAGGGCTAGTTCAGAAAGCTCTTCTTACATAGATAAATAAGTTGAGAGATAGTATCTAGACACGGGAACTGAACTCAGGGCCTTTTGCTTGGTGTGACAATGTTCTATCACTGAGCCATCTCGTGCGCAGGGGTATTCTGCGCTTGTTTTAAGACAGAGTCTGTGAAGTACGCGTGGAAAACTTTTAGCTACACTTGAGAGATCAATAGTATTGTGAGCTATCAGATACCACTTGGCTTTATTTCACTTTTGTTCAGAAAGTGACCATTAGTTTTAGTATATAAAGAGAAAGCGAGACATAGTTGAAAAGATTGTTTTTATACTATTCCCACGTAAATGTAAAACATTTCCAATGAAATAAAGTAATTTGTATTAGTATATTTTAACTATGTGTATGAAATAAATAATATATACGTTATTCTTATTAATAATATAAATCAAGCCAATCCTTACAAACCTATCGGGATCTAAAATATCCAGGCTAAGATAATCACTAAGAAAAACACAAAATTATTTTTGATGAATGTATGTACATTCCAAATCACTTCTGAGGGAACTGCTGGTCTTATGGAGAAAAGGTCTTCGATTTCTCTCAGTTAACTGTTGCCAAATCTCCTCTCTCTCAATTACGTCTGAAGGTGGTGTACTGGGGTAAGAAGGAGCTACTGGCCAAATCTCCTCGCTCTCAATTACGTCTGAAGGTGGTGTGCTGAGGTAAGAAGGAGCTACTGGCCAAATCTCCTCGCTCTCAGTTATGTCTGAAGGTGGTGTGCTGAGGTAAGAAGGAGCTACTGGCCAAATCTCCTCGCTCTCAGTTATGTCTGAAGGTGGTGTGCTGGGGTAAGAAGGAGCTACTGGCCAAATCTCCTCGCTCTCAGTTATGTCTGAAGGTGGTGTGCTGGGGTAAGAAGGAGCTACTGGCCAAATCTCCTCGCTCTCAGTTATGTCTGAAGGTGGTGTGCTGGGGTAAGAAGGAGCTACTGGCCAAATCTCCTCGCTCTCAGTTATGTCTGAAGGTGGTGTGCTGGGGTAAGAAGGAGCTACTGGCCAAATCTCCTCGCTCTCAGTTATGTCTGAAGGTGGTGTGCTGGGGTAAGAAGGAGCTACTGGCCAAATCTCCTCGCTCTCAGTTATGTCTGAAGGTGGTGTGCTGGGGTAAGAAGGAGCTACTGGCCAAATCTCCTCGCTCTCAGTTATGTCTGAAGGTGGTGTGCTGGGGTAAGAAGGAGCTACTGGCCAAATCTCCTCGCTCTCAGTTATGTCTGAAGGTGGTGTGCTGGGGTAAGAAGGAGCTACTGGCCAAATCTCCTCGCTCTCAGTATGTCTGAAGGTGGTGTGCTGGGGTAAGAAGGAGCTACTGGCAACCTCTACTAACCAGCGTTGCCAAACTTATCTTATATCCAAGGGATGTTTGATAACCTAAAAACAAGAGAACAACTCTTTGGCAAGAATAGCCGTGCAGTTTCCTCAAAGATGATATCCAGTGTAGTGATGACTTGTTGCTGTAAAAAAGAGATATTTAGGGGCTAGGGTGCCCCAGTAATCGAGGGCCTACGTTAAAATGACCCATTTGACCCTAATTTCGGAAACCATTAATATCGGGTATAACAAATTAAATATACGTTTTTCTCACTATACGATAAAATAAAAGTATTCCCAAATTACAAAATATCTTACTAGCATATCAACATATTACCTTTCAATTTTATTTTTCTTGTTAGCTCGTATGCAATTGAAGTCAATGAGACCTTTCTTCCTTCAGAACATCTATCTTATTAATGGTTTTCAATTATTACCTACTTCGTGTCACTTAACTAAACGAAGACACTAAAAATAATTTGTGGATAATGACTTTCTGGTCGAGTGGTGATTGAATTTTGGCTCAACTCGGCAAACCAACGGAAATTCAAAGGCGATACATAATCGTTAGTTTCAAACACACGTACAATCCAATTATCAAAGGAAGGGCCTTATCTAACATGTAGAAAAGCTACACGATTTACTTTAACGTGTTCATACGTCAATTGATATGAATTGTAGTTGACACTTATAATAGATATTATCGATACTTATAAAATATCATTAAGAATATAGAAAAATGTTATCAAATTTGAGCTGGAAAAAATATGTTTATCTTTTAAAATACCTTTCCCATGAAAATGGGACTGCACCAGTAGTATACCAATAAGTTATTTTCAAATTAATTTGTGATTGCACATTCTGTTAATATGTTTTGTTCTTCAACTGTAAGACTACACACTCCAGTAGCCGCATGGTCCTTACTCTCGTAGTAGAATAGACTGCCGATGACGGGGAGATCGAGCTTCGAATCTTGGTTGGGTGTACTGAGGTTGTTTTTCCAAAATGGCGTTCAGCTCTCCGTCCACACAAATGCTGGTGCATTTACTCTAATTTAAGCGTTCCTAATTCCTAACCCATTAGTGTAGTAAATACATAGGCGTATAACTTGAACGGGTAGTAAGACGTGGTGCTAAAAAAAAAGTGCACCCGTAGGAACTATGTATTTATCATAAAATCTTATAAATCTAAATAAATAATGTTGGCACTTCTACACGAAGTCACCATAGTGCTGTCTGTGAGCTTTGTGCAGAAACTCCTCCGGACGACGTTAGCGACTCGGCGAGTCCTTGAGGTAAAGTCACCATAGTGCTGTCTGTGAGCTTTGTGCAGAAACTCCTCCGGACGATGTTAGCGACTCGGCGAGTCCTTGAGGTAAAGTCACCATAGTGCTGTCTGTGAGCTTTGTGC
The DNA here is from genome assembly GCA_902155825.1 of Timema genevievae. Classification (NCBI taxonomy): domain Eukaryota; kingdom Metazoa; phylum Arthropoda; class Insecta; order Phasmatodea; family Timematidae; genus Timema; species Timema genevievae. The sequence continues at coordinate 126,920 of CABFWO010000752.1, forward strand.
AGAAACTCCTCCGGACGACGTTAGCGACTCAACGAGTCCTTGAGGTAAAGTCACCATAGTGCTGTCTGCTAGTGGCAGACAAACGTCATAATCCAATACAGACAGCTATGTTCGTAGCTTCCATCCTGTTCTCCACACGAAGAAGGCCTGAACTCAGCCACACAATCCCGTTAGATTACTATTATTACTATTGATTACGATCACGTCTCTACCACATGCATTAACATTATCTATTTCCCGGAGTTAGACAAGGATGGGAGATATACTCTCATGTGCAGTTGATGAACAAGATGCTAAATATACAGTCCTAAGAATTGTGGCTCGGATCTATCGCCCTGTAATGTCGCCCTCCCTCCTACCCCTCGACCATTATTTCAGTCACGTGTACAAACAAACAGACAAACAATGCGAGTTAGCTTTGTAATGGGACTGCACAGAGAAAAGATTGCACACAGATAGTCTTGCTGGATGCCCGTTAATGTATTATTTGCCTGAGTACTGAGAACTTCACTTACCCGCGTATTAACATACATATAACAAACGGCAATAATTAATGAGAACTAAAAAATAATAAGCCTCCCTTCGCCCCCCCCCCTCTCCTTTTACCATCTAACACTTAATACGAACGTAATATGTGAAGTTTATGTTTATTCTAAATATGTTGGTTGTCACATTAGTTAGGCTATGTGGTGAATCCGCTAATTGGCACAGCAAATAAAAGTTGTTCTTATCAAAATTGCAGACGTATTTACATTTGTTAACTACCTTTGTCTCTAGAACATTTCAATTATCGCATTGTTAGAATAGTCATGGCGAGGAATTTTGTCGGTTTGAAGTAAACGGGAGGGATTTAATTAGGAAAAGGAGTGAGATTATGTTAGTTATGTAATAAAAAATTATGTTATTGTTTTTAATGTGACCTTAAGGGTGTTACATGGGGGAGCACTGAAAGCGTTGCAGCTGTTTCGAGATTCTGGATTATTTACCAAGTGGTTTGATATTTCTTAAAATGGTTTTCAACAACATTTAGGCGTAAGTTTTGACCTGTTAAGGAGTTTAAAGTTAACAAAAAAAAAGTCTGGTAACTTACATAGAACCTTAAAAAAGCAGTTCCGCATTTGTTTCAAATTGTTCTGTTGTGACCCTATAAAAATGACTTTATTTGATAGAGGAAGGCTGGTTCTAGGTCTCTACCGTTTTACTTTAATCTCAGATGTACAAATACTCGCGTAGTTGAATTTTTTAAATTTAAACTTAAAATTTAAACTTTATATTTAGATAGGGACCTATTGATAGCTTTCGCCTACAGTTTGGTGAAAACCATATTTAAAAATATAAAACCACTTCTTTAAAAATGCGGGATTTCCAAACGCATAAAACGCCCTCTCCATGTAACGGCCTTAAGATATTTCACCAAGCTTAGTTGTTAGCTAGTCTAGGATCTGGATTTAACTCATAGCATGACCAATGTTTTAATAAGTGTAAATTAAGGGTTGTTCCTCCTTAATTAGTTGGAAATTGTTGGTACAAAGTCTGGTTGCTGTGATTTTTTCTGAACACTAAGACTGTGTTCATAATAGCCAACGCACTAGTGCTAAAGACAAATAAATGTCAAGCTCAAATAGTTCAGCTTTTCAGGGACGGGGGAGATCGGGGTTCGAATCATGATGTGGTATACTAAGTTTTTACCCCCCACCCCTAAAGGGAGTCACATTAAAATCCTTATACATTTACCTACCTTCCTCACTCCTACCTTCCTCATTCCTACCTTCCTCACTCCTACCTTTCTCACTCCTACCTTCCTCACTCCAACCTTCCTCACTCCAACCTTCCTCATTCCTACCTTCCTCACTCCTACCTTCCTCACTCCAACCTTCCTCACTCCAACCTTCCTCACTCCTACCTTCCTCACTCCTACCTTCCTCACTCCTACCTTCCTCACTCCTACCTTCCTCACTCCTACCTTCCTCACTCCTACCTTCCTCACTCCTACCTTCCTCACTCCTACCTTCCTCACTCCTACCTTCCTCACTCCTACCTTCCTCACTCCTACCTTCCTCATTCCTACCTTCCTCACTCCTACCTTCCTCACTCCTACCTTCCTCACTCCAACCTTCCTCACTCCAACCTTCCTCACTCCTACCTTCCTCACTCCTACCTTCCTCACTCCTACCTTCCTCACTCCTACCTTCCTCACTCCTACCTTCCTCACTCCTACCTTCCTCACTCCTACCTTCCTCACTCCTACCTTCCTCACTCCTACCTTCCTCACTCCTACCTTCCTCACTCCTACCTTCCTCACTCCTACCTTCCTCACTCCTACCTTCCTCACTCCTACCTTCCTCACTCCTACCTTCCTCACTCCTACCTTCCTCACTCCTACCTTCCTCACTCCTACCTTCCTCACTCCTACCTTCCTCACTCCTACCTTCCTCACTCCTACCTTCCTCACTCCTACCTTCCTCATTCCTACCTTCCTCACTCCTACCTTTCTCACTCCTACCTTCCTCACTCCAACCTTCCTCACTCCAACCTTCCTCATTCCTACCTTCCTCACTCCAACCATCCTCACTCCAACCTTCCTCACTCCAACCTTCCTCACTCCTACCTTCCTCACTCCTACCTTCCTCACTCCTACCTTCCTCACTCCAACCTTCCTCATTCCTACCTTCCTCACTCCTACCTTTCTCACTCCTACCTTCCTCATTCCTACCTTCCTCACTCCTACCTTTCTCACTCCTACCTTCCTCACTCCAACCTTCCTCACTCCAACCTTCCTCACTCCTACCTTCCTCACTCCAACCTTCCTCATTCCTACCTTCCTCACTCCTACCTTTCTCACTCCTACCTTCCTCACTCCAACCTTCCTCACTCCAACCTTCCTCATTCCTACCTTCCTCACTCCTACCTTTCTCACTCCTACCTTCATCCCCCCTACCTTTCTCACTCCTACCTTTCTCACTCCTACCTTCCTCACTCCTACCTTTCTCACTCCTACCTTCCTCACTCCTAACTTCCTCACTCTTACCTTCCTCAGTCCTAACTTCCTCACTCCTAACTTCCTCACTCCTACCTTCTTCACTCCTAACTTCCTCACTCCTAGCCCATTAGCATAATATGAATGCGTAAATCCCAGGCGGGTAGAATTATTTGAAGTAAAAAAAGATTTAAGTATTAATAATGGAACAAAATGTGGTTTGTGCTTAAGGATAATTGTGAGCTTACTTAAAAAATTCCCTTAAAGTGTGTGTGTGTGTGTGTGTGTGTGACTATGCTTTGCGTATTGTTGCCCGCTTGGGTTATACGGAGCTTTAAGGCAATTGTCCCTTTTCATTTGACGTGGAAATGCAGAGCCGTGGGAACAACCGGTTATCTTCAAGAATTTTTATTGTTTTGCAATTTTTCTTTTCGGAAATGATTTGTTCAAGAATAGAACTTGCTTAGGCCCACACATTTTCTTTCTCTTTATTTAGTAACAATTTATTTACCAACTACAGTAGCCCCATGGCTTCTTTGGTGCTGACTGACAGCTCACAGCTGACAACTGACGGCTTTGAAAAGATACCAGACCAAATTATGTATCCCTACGCCGAACCATATGATATGCCAAAAAAACATGTGTTTAGCAGCTGTCACTTCTGACAGTCAGCACCAAAGAAGCCATGGGGCTACTATAGTCCTACTACCCACCTGGGCTATTAACATTTTGATTTCGACATTGGGTGTGGAGATGAATAGGTTAGGGTTTTAGAGGGAATGCACCTACATTCGCGTGGATGGAGAGTGATAAAATACGTAGCAACCAAAACATCCTTAATACACCCGGCCAAAAATCAAATACCTAACCTTGGCATCGTGAGTAAACCAGACCAGATGACCTTGACATTTAGACTACGTTTACCACTGTAAACATTTAAGGTATATAGCCCTCTTTTATTCGCTGGTTATGGGGAGGCTGAAGCTCGAATCCCGGTTGTGTACTTAAGGAGATTTCTCCTAAATGGTTTTCCACCTTCCTTTCACCCAAATACGAATGTTTCCTAAAAAAAAATTCTACCTTCTTCATCTGTACCCCCGTTATAAAAATTAAAGCATGCCACCATCTTTGGAAATAATTTAAAGCTAAATATTACTAATTAATATTATTTTAATCCGAGTTCATCATCTAAGTACTTTTAAACTAAATGTAGTAAGACTAAAAAAAAAAAAAATTATCTGTGAAGTGACATAAAACAACAACATTAAGATAATAAAAAAAATGTCAATCATGCCAATTACACACTAACCATATCTTTCGTTCATTTAAGCACTAATTAATGTAACAAATTAAAGCATTTAAGGTGAACAGTACTCATTACACTTGTTCATAAACGTACATCCTGCTCATTTGTGTAGTTTTTTACAGCCATTAAGGAGGAATAAACTTTCAGAGCCAGCCATACCAATGAGTGCGAGGGGTTTGGTGACTCAACTAAACGTATCTAATTTTTAATTAAAATGTTAATATTTAATCACGCTATGCGCTTTTTTCCCTCTAGATATAAATACCTCCTAAACATGAAGATTTGTTTCAAGACAATTATTTACATTAAGACGATTGGCCCTTTTCAATTGGCGTGGAAATGCAGAGCCATGGGAACAAACGGTTATCTTCAAGAATTTTTATTGATTTGCAATTTTATTTTCGGAAACGGTTTGTTCAAGATTTGAAGCATGTTGATTAAGTTACACTTTTTGTATACACACTTCCTCTATAATTTTAACAATGATCAAATAACGATAAAATTTACATTTTTCAATAGAAAACTGGCGGCTACATAAAATTAAAATAAGAAAATGTAACAATTAATAAACATCGATACATTATCTTAGAAGAAGTGTTGAAAATATTAACAAAAACATTTCACTCGTTCTCGAGAAAACTGATATTTCCAAACGTATGATTTTTCCGCAAGACCTGTCCGGTAGCTAGCGCCATCTACTGTTTCCGTGATTCATCTGTTCTTGTTGGCTCGGAAGGATACTTTGGTCGGTTGTGAAGCCACGCCACGCCTTTCAACCTCCCACCCACCATCCCAAAAAATAAGTTTTAGACTTGTACTCGACAGGGCCAAGGGCCTTAAGGTAGGAATATAAGGTAAGCGAGCTAAGGGCAATATTTTTGTAGTTTTTATAGGGACCAACAAATTTCTCCAGTACAAATAGAGTTTAATTTTCTTCACATGTAATATCAACAGTTGTTGAATATCTGTCAAGGGTGTCCTGGAATTTAATCACAACTTTTTTTCTCCATTTAAAAAAGTTTCTCATCTAATGCACACAACAGCGTAAGTGTGTATAACTCGAACGGGTAGTAAGACGAGGTGATAATAATAATAATAATAATAATAATAATAATAATAATAATAATAATAATAATAATTTAAGAATGAATTGAAAAATGACACATGGAGGCGGGAATTGAACTGGTATCAAGGTGTCATTTTTCAACTAATTTATATTAATAGAACTGTGGGCCCTACCAGACGTACAGTGTCGTAATTACAATGATTTGCTGCCTGTGTTGATATTCATAACTAAATGTTTATTATTGCATGCATCTCTTGGTTTTAATTTTGAAAGGGTTTGTTTGTTTGTTTGTCTAGATTGTCTTTGTGACAACTGAGAGGTCGGGTATCTGATCCCGGCTATGTGCTATTGGTGTAAAATGCGGATAGCTACCAGTGGACTGTTAGTGAGATGAGGTGCAGAGATAAAACAGAGCTGTGGGAGATCTCCAGGTGCGAGATTGAAGCCGTAGTGTCGTGTTGGTGTTGCGTGTCTGAAGGTCAATACGTGCGGAGGTCAGTGGATGCACCAACCCTGACTTCGGCGTCGGCACGCAACCCCGTGGGTTGTCTCTGTCTCGTGTCATTCGGAATACCTCCAACTCTGCCATCATACCTGTCACCATCACCTCAACTGATGACACAGTACATAGCTACCATCATACCTGTCACCATCACCTCAACTGATGACCCAGTACATAGCTACCATCATACCTGTCACCATCACCTCAACTGATGACACAGTACATAGCTACCATCATACCTGTCACCATCACCTCAACTGTTGACACAGTATATAGCTACCATCATACCTGTCACCATCACCTCAACTGGTGACTCAGTATATAGCTATGACTATTAGACTGTATATATCTTCTCCGACTTGAGAGAGTCCAGCCACGACCATAAAAAACTCTCTCCTGTCAAATTGAAATAAATTCCTTATTTTATTCGGTCAGACTAGAAAAGAGGGTTTGAGCCCTCAGTATTTTATGTGTGATACGTGTTCCCCGGGCGATAAAAACGTCAGCAGTATTCAACAGCCCCCCACAATTTTATGTTCCCACTACGCCCTTACTATCCGACTGTATTATCCCTTCAGGACATTTTGACGCCATCTTATCTTCACCAATACAATGCCAGGCAAGGTTACGGGAATATCTTCACATATAGATTTTTCTACGCCATCTTCTTAAAAGTATCTTACCCCTAGGATAGAACCTATCATCCAGTTTGAACCAGACGTCTTACGAGCCCGCTCTAACTAACGGACAACAACTAGCTCTAATAGGTAATAAAGCTAAGCCCATATTACCTCATGGATAACACATATCAAAGTTAGGTAATATAGTTAAGCCATTATTACCTCATGGATAACATATATTTAAGGTAGGTAATACAGCTGAGCCCTTATTACCTAACATACAATATTAATAAGAACCTCTCATAAAATATTATGAAGAACCAAATTAAATTAAAGCTGCACTTTAATATAAAATGTTTTCAGTGTGAAGTTATCTCTTCACAACATTTAATTTTCGTGGGAATGACAGACCAAAAGATTAAGACTATTTAGAGTCAAATATCCATGTTCAGACCACGGTATAATATATACTGGTCTGGCTACTATTTAGTTCCAGTGATCAGACATTGAAGGCAAAAAGTGCTAGTATCGCCGCATATTAGCGCGCGCAAAATTAAAACATTGGAGATATGTTTGAACAACTAATGTTTCATTCTATAATTTTTAGGTAGTTTGGTGATGAGATAAAATAATTAATTTATATAAAAATGTATGACCTTAAGTGAAATATGTATAGACTACAACAATAATTGTTTACTCGTTATTGTAAAAGAATTTAAGTTTGCTTAATAATGCTAAATGTATATTATTTTTACCAAAATTAGTTCGATACACTCAAGAGTTACTTTATATACACGATGTCTTATTCATACTGTATAGAATGAAGTAAAGGATAAAAAGGTGTAAACAGGTGTAAAAAGAGCAAAAAAGTGTATGTAAAAAGGATAAAAAATATAGAATGAACAAAAAGGGTAGAAAGGGAACTTAATGCTTGTATTTTTTTTCTAATCTAATAAAATTAAAGAGGGTAATATAGATAAAGAGTATAAAAAGTGCAAAAATCCGTAATATGGTGCAAAAAGGATAGAAGGGTGAGTGATAAACAAGGGAAAAAAGGGCAAACATTGCAAAAATTGTGAATATTGTGTGAAAAGTAAAAAGGGTTAACGGGATGAAAAGGGTAAAAGGGCAAAAAGTGAAAACATGTAAATGGTGCAAAGTGCCAAAAGGACAAATAGTGGAAAAAGGGTGAAAGGAGTAAGAAGGGCAAAAGGACAAATATGGTAAAAAAGACAAAAGTGGTGTAAAGGTCAAAAAGCAAATTCAATAAAAATAAAAAGGGTAAAAAGTTTAAAAGGGGTAAAAGGGATGAAAATTATAAAAAGCAGCAAAAAATGCAAAAAGGTTAAGAAGGCGCAAAAAGTGTTAAAAGCGCAAAAGCGGTAAAAGGTGAAAAAGGGTTAAAAATGGTAAAAAGGGTAAAAGGGTCGAAAAGTGCAAATAAGTATTCTACTAAAAATAGAAAAGCATAAGCAAAAGGTGCAAAAGGGTCTGATAGTAAAAATGGGTAAAATAGGCAATAATGGTAACTAGTGCAAAAAGGGTGAATATTGAAAAAAAGCGTAAAAAGATAAACGTAATAAAAAAATGCAAAAATGACAAAAGTGTAAAAGGGCAAAAAAGTCAAATATTGAATAAAGGGTAGAAGAGTAAAAAAGGATCAAAAGTAAATCTAATCCAAATTTTAAAATTCCGGCTTACTGGTGCAAATGGGCTACCATAACCCCCATTGTATATCTGTATCAAATACACCACTAGTACTAATTCTATCTCGTGGAGTTAATATATATTAATTTTCTAAGTTTTGATTAATTTAAAACATCTAATCAAAATTTTTAAATTTTGATTTCAATGTGCACATGTTCGCTCATATGTATATACACATACATCACGCTATTACTTCATGGAGGCTGGTAGTAAAACATAGAAACCTTAAAAGTCAGAGAAATCTAACCGATTTGAAAATGTCTGTTGAAATGTGGACAGATCCAAATGAAGATTAGGTTAAAATGATGTATAACAATATTTTATAGCTAAAACAAACTATCAGCATTAAGCTCTACAAGTTAAGTTGTATGTGCAAGTATGGGCTTTAATTACTCTTACGTAATAAGCCTTATTGAGGTATTCCTATTTGGGGTCATGCTATTCAATTGCCAATAAGATTAGACTTAATTATGTGGGCATGCTAACTGTGAATGGTATTTCAATTTAATAGGAGATCTTCACATTTAAATTGCATTGCCAGCACAAATTTTTTTATTCTTTCCCCTTTTGGGTATCATTATATAGCTTTGATACCATTGGCTTGTGACGTTGTCACAGACATAAAGCAAACATGGACGATCTGGCTCACCTGATCTGGTCCCCTTTGACTGGGCTGGATCTCGACTTCATGAAACACGCGCACTCAACTCCACTCAACATCACGCGGCTTACTGACCGCCCGTGGCTCGAGGCCCGATTAGAGCAAGACTCAGACAATTGAACATCAAGATGCGCTAACCCGTATGCGCCGACGGTTGTGTTCGAGTGAAACAAGACTCATCCACCGGCGCGTGATTTGAAATTATTACGAGAATAATCGAGACTTCTGTCGAAGCAGTGTACACCCCTCTCCCTTCGTCCCAGTGTGATTCCCGCCGTATGTGAACACGTGATTGACTTTGTACAGTATATAACGGCTGGACTGTGTAGTGCTGTGACTCATTTCTCTGCACTCGATTAGGTGAGACACTTGTCTTAGATTTAGACGTAGGTTGTTGTTCGACGTTTTCTAAATTATGTTTGGGTTAATTTGTTCAAAATTTAAGTTTCGACTTTAAATATAAATCATGGTTACTAATAACTATATTTCTCTGAGACTGCAGGATTTGCCTGTCAGCCATTATGGTTTATGCGCTAGCTTTGTTTCTTTGTACTTAACGTTGTGTCCGCCTCACGGACGGGTTGGAACTTTAGCATGTCGCCATCTTGGGGCGCTAATGGAACTTTAGTATGTCGCCATCTTGGGGCGCTAATTATTTCTGTTTAATGTGTAACTTATTTAAAATAGTTGTTCTGCTTGCTAAAAGTTAAAGATTTGTTATGATTGTAATTTTTTTCAAGTTGTTACTCAACTCGGGGGGCGCGAGCCCGTGCACCCAGCACATTGGTCATTATAATAATAATAATTAGATTGAACTAATTTGATTAGGATCTATTGTAACAGGTTAGGTTTAGGTAAATCATTTATTGCTTTTCTCTGTTGCGCCTTACAATGGCAGTCTATTATAAAACTTCATACTTATGTCAATGTAGTGTCAACATCGCCAGGTCGTGTAGACCTATACATATTACTTGTATTTAACTTTCTTGCTAGGTTAGTCGCCTTCTGCGAGGGTCAATTTAATTATGTCTATGTTGGTATTAATCATCCTGTTTTCTCTTAAAGACTTGGGGTCTTGCCCCTTTATTTATTGTTTACTTCGGCCCTTATCGGCCAGCCACTCGACTTTCCTAGAGTGCCTCGCTCTCGTATGTCTGCTAGTTGTTTGTAGAATAAAATAAACTCTCTTGTAACTAACCTACCTTTTATTTATAGCAATAAGGACCTATCAAATCAAAGGGGGGGTTACAGGCTTGGATTTCTTAAAGCTTTATTAATGTTTCTAAGTCATATATTGTTCAACTATAGTAATTAATATATTTGTTTATGAATATTGTCACTTCTATCTTCCCGTTCAATGGACGCAAACTTCTTAGTTTTCTGATCTGTTATATTCATGAAAATTAATTAATCTAAGGTTTAGAAATATAGTTACAATGTTTATTTAAACCTTATTTTCGGTAATTTTATTTTATTTAAATCGACTTGATCTCTTTGTATCTCTCTTCATCCTTGACCAGTTCCAGTGTTCCTTCACAACATTATGTTCCTGTTGTACATTAAGAGGACAGGGACTACTGGGGAATACATACCCCGGTATTTCTTGATCGAGGTGTTTGTTAACTGTGTGTCGAACAAGATAAAAGTGGCGTTTGTCGCAACGTTGGGGAAAAAAGTTTTATGATGTTTGTTTGTTTTGTTCGTGTCGGCGTGTCGACCAAATCGTGTTCGCGTGCCACCTAATGGCACGCATTCCATATATTTGACATCCCTGTTCCGTAAATATCTAACCTTCTCCGGTGGATAGTTTCAGCTTAGTTAGTGTCCAGATTTTAAAATAATAATAATAATAAATGTTGTTTATTTTTAATGTACATATTACAAAGCATTAAGTACGAGTTGATAAATATTTATCAATACTATCATACAGGTAGTTGGCCATACATTTACAATGAGAAAATTAAAGTAAAAATATTTTATAGACTATAAGTTATATTAAATAGTTGTTAAAATTTGACTAATTAAATTAAAAAGGTGTTTATAAATAGTATAGGCCTAGAGAACATGACTTATATATCTAAAAAAAATTAATCTATTCGACTATCTCTGGTCTGATTTTTCACTCATATATAATAATAAACAACAATACAGACATCGTAAAAAAAAATCGATTTATCTGACAAATTCAAGTAACACAACATCAACAAATTACCCCCTTAACTGTTCTCATTACACGGCAGTAAAACAACAATTAACTGCAATATAAAACTGGCTTCTGCTGTAAGTTTTTATCTTTGAAAAAGTAAGTTACTGCACAACAAACATTTTCTGATGGTAAAAAATAATGAATCTTACAGTGAGTACAAGTACCCTTACGTTTATATTATTTAATGTAGGGCTGTAGGGATAAAAACATTAGAACATAGAGGAAATGTATTATTATTATTATTACTATTATTATTATTATTAGCACCGCGTCTTACTACCCGTTCGGGTTATACGCACTTATACTAATGTGTGATGGTAAGGTGATTGTGAGATGAAATGGAGGACCTACAGTTTAACGTGGGATCCGAACCACGGTGGAGGACTGGCATTCCACATATTCACAAGTTGTGATTAATACACGTCTTGTCAGAGGTGAAGGAAGTGTTTGGCAATCAGATAAATCTGTGCCGGGACCGAGGATTAGAACCCCGAGCCACCAGCACAGAAGTCCGACACCTTACCCCTAGACCACCAGGCCACCCCGCATTAGTGTAGTATAAGAGGTGAATGAAACCATTTAGTAAAAACACAATTTAAGTGCACTAGACTACGTAATGAAACCCGACCTCCCGATTACCAGAGCTAAAGAGACTGACCACGTGTATATTGTTTTTTTATTTATATAAATTATTATGTTCAATACAAGAATATATAATAATGGCGTGTCTGGGCTACATCCCTCGTAGCTCAGTTTGTGGAAATATTATCCAGTACTAATGTACTGTTGTCCAAATGTACTAATAGTACATCCTTTCTGTGGAGGCTCTTTACATGTCACCAAGAGATGAGGTGATGGTGATAGTGAGTATGACTTTTTTTTGGTCAAAGTAAATCAAATATTGCTCTGATAAAAACACAAAGTTTAATTTTCTTCACGTGATGATATCAACAGTTGTTGAATATCTGTGGAGGGTGTCCTGAAATTTAGTGACCATCTTTTCTCTTAATTCAAAAAGTTTGTCAACTAATGCCTCTATACTCTTGACAAATATTCAACAGCTGTTGATATTACCATGTAAAGAAAATTAAACTCTAGGTTTCTACTGGAATAATACTTTATTTATATTGGCAAAGAAAAAACAGTTTTGATATAAAAACTGTAAAAACACTGCCTTTTATCACGCCCCGTTCTAACCCGCTACATTACACTATGGAGCAGGGGCCGTACTGGAATTGGTAGATGGCGTGCACCCTTGGTTTAACCTGAGAGTTAACAAGCTAACCTTACATAGCTCCTTGGTTTAACCTGAGAGTTAACAAGCTAACCTTACATAGCTCCTTGGTTTAACCTGAAAGTTAACAAGCTAATCTTACATAGCTCTTTGGTTTAACCTGAGAGTTAACAAGCTAACCTTACATAGCTCCTGTGTTTAATCTGAGAGCTACCTTAGCGTAATATCTCCCTCCCAAGGTGCTTTGGACACTGCCAGCTTGCTTTGTGGGGACTGCTAATTTTCTAAATAAACAAAACTTTTACTAGCTCTTATTCAATGTTCAACTCTTTCATTTCTAATACATTGTCTAACATTTAAATATTAATTTATATTAAATTAGAATATAAGAATGTGTGGAAGAAAAAGAAGGCGTAGGCCATGTAAGACATGGCTAAATATTGTAGATGAATGTGTGAAAAAGAGAAACATTAATATTTTTAATAATAAAATATCATGTATGACTCTGTGTATGGATGTTGTTGAAGAGAAGGGCGTATGCAAGGATAGGAAAGTGTTGAGGAAGTTAATGAGGTTGGATTAAGTACGGAGTTGTTGTTTTGAACTACATGCACAGTTTCTTGCCTACCTCGTAAGGGGACGGTGTGATTGGGTATGTATGTATGTATGTATGTATGTATGTATGTATGTATGTATGTATGTATGTATGTATGTATGTATGTATGTATGTATGTAATGTGATAATGCTTCCCATCTATATAAGTAAGGTGAAACTAAATCAACTTGAATTGCGTCGACATCTACTTAGAACTATCATGGGGAAACCCCCCTCAGAGCCTCTGTGGACCCAGTTGGGATTGAACCCTAACCTTCAAAGCCAAAATCAAGCACACTAACCGTGGGAATAACCCCAGCTGAGCCAATGATATCAATCCACACTTGATGAGAATATTCACACGTCCCACTTCCCCTCTCATGGGCCTTTACCTTTCAAGTTGACACGGCACGGGAGGAGAAACAAGGCCTACAGAACTTGACCTTGAACGGACGCACAATTTCCCAGAGAGAGAGAGAGAGAGAAAGGTTGTTTGATATAGTCATAAAAATTATTTGCATTCACCTTCGATCCTTCTCTGGCATTAAACTGTGTTCCGCTTTATGGTCCGCTTACAATCGATAGCACCTGCTTTCGTGTGCGCACTCTTAAGATGGGGTGCTAGTGAGCGTGAGCTTAGGGAAGTATTTTGGAAGTTTTTATAACATAAACATTTGTTAGCCAAAATAAATGAAATTTTTCTTCTATAGATTATTATTAGCACCGCGTCTTACTACCCGTTCGGGTTATACGCACTTACGCTAATGTGCAATGGTAGGGTGATTGTGAGATGAAATGGAGGATCTACAGTTTAACGTGGGATCCGAACTACGGTAGAGGCCTGGCATTCCTCACATTCACAAGTTGTGGTTAATACACGTCTTGTCAGAGGTGAAGGAAGGGTTTGGCAATTAGATAAATCTGTGCCGGGACCGAGGATTGAACCCCGAACCCTCAGCACAGAAGTCTGACATCTTACCCCTTGACCACCAGGTCACCATTTCTTCTATAGACTCATAGAGTTTAGTTTTCTGCACATGCTAATCTCAACAGTTGTTTAATATCTGCCAAGGATGTTCTGAAATTTAATGACAACTTTTCCTCTTCATTTAAAAAGTTTGTCACCAAATGCCACCATGCTCTTGACAGATATTCAACAACTGTTGAGATTAACATGTGCAGAAAACTAAGCTCTATGTTTCTATAGAAGAAAAATTTCATTTATTTTGGCCAAAAAATGTTTATGTTATAAAAACTGCAAAATTAATGCACTAAACTCGCGCTCACTATCACCCCACTTTAAGACGCGTCGTGTTTGTTTTCTACTTCATAGGTGGACGCAAAGTCTAGGGCGTCACTCTCATGATGCCTTGGATTGCCGGTGACGGGTAGGGTGGCTTTTCCTATATGGTTCCCCAACATGTAAATGAGGGTACATTTCCTCCATCCCTACACCCCATTTGTGTAACTATGCGAAAGCCAAATGTAATTTCAAATCATAAAACTACAACCAAAGTCAAGAGCGGGGGCGTCTCAATGTGTAGACCCAAGAAGCCCTTGGACCAGAATAACTATAAGCTGGAGTCCTCATAATTTTTTATACACTAATATTATGAGCATTCAAAAAGAACAGTTAAATTTTACAAGTAGAAAAGTACACAACAAAAGCAAAAAATCCCATGTTCTGGCAAATGTCCTTTATTTATATTAAAAAAAAATGGAAATCCTAATTACTAATACGAGCTTATAGTGTGACAAACAAATATCTAATTACCTGACAGAGCCCGAGATAGCTATGGGAGAGCCTAGGGACTCCGAGGAGCACAATTTGAAAACTCTGCTCTAAGGAGTCGCTCTGGCAGCAGACTGGACGGCCGATGATAGTGAGATAGGGTGAAATGAAGGTTTTTTCTCTTAAATTGTTTCTACCTCTCCCTCCACGCAAGTGTGGGTACACTTCCTCTAAAACTCAGCCTCCCTTATCCCTAACACACTAAAGTAATAGTACATAGGCGTATAGCTCGGACGGGTAGAAAAACGTGGTACTAAATAATAAATATTTAAATCATCGCTAAAAAAATAACATTTAATTCGAACTTTAGAAGAAAATATTTGGATAACTCAAAGCCTTTACATTGTTATTTTTTTCTAGCTTGTTCTCTTTTCAAACCTAACTTAACAATATTTACTAAATCACCCCTCCGTGTGCCGATAATGTCAAATAAATTTGGGGTAAATGAGAAGGCGGGGAATTTTGCACCGGCGGCGAGCGGGTTGCCTAATATAGGAGATGTGATGGTTCGACTTCCATCAATTCTGAAGTAAGTCTTCAATATTTGTATGCTATTTTGTCTAAGTTTTTATGTGTTGTGTTTGCATTATTTTTTATGTATGAATAGGGTGCGGCTGAAATATATGACGGTTTTGCAAGTGTAATAGCTTTTGTATTTTCGAACAAAAAATTGTTTACGTTTTGTCTTTAAATTCAGCATATTTTGCCATTGCTATTTACACCATGAAACCATTTTTAGAACACAAAAAGTAGCCACACGCTGAAAGATCGGGTGACCGCGCCGGCCATGGTATATCTCCACCAAGTGAAATTAGCCGTTGTGGAAACATGTCTCAAAGCACTGCCATGGAAACCCGTGGGGAGTTGCCCCGTCCTGCTGGAACCACACTTGGCCATTGTTCAGTTGCCCCATGGTTACTGAAATGGCCATAACTGACGAGTTGAGTGACCACCTCCCTCTGACCACCGTACTTGTCGCCACCAACTTTGTAGGAACTCAAGGTTGCTGTCGAACGTGAAATTAGGGCAATACCGATAAACATGCTTACTGATGTCATGACTAGCTTCGGAGCAAGACTTCAGCAATGTGTGAATTAAAATGGAGGACATTTGCAAGACGTTATTTTCCAGACCTAGCTTGTGTTCTAAGAATGGTTTCATGGTGTAAATAGCAATGGCAAAATATGCTGAATTTAATGAAAAAATGTAAAGAATTTTTTGTTCGAAAATACAAAAGCTATTACACTTGCAAAACCGTCATATATTTCTGCTGCACTCTTTATTTATTGTGTATGTGTGAGATTACATGTAGCATATTCTGAGGTTATTGATATTTTGGGTACAAGCTGTCTTGATATTCATGAAGATGGTTAATACGAATTTTGGATATTTCAGACTTTTTTTTAGATATCCCCTGGACTTTGAAATAAAAACAGTTCTACTGCATATATATTCCGAACCCCGGACTCCAACAACTCATCACCTGGTGTGCTCGGTTGTTATTGGACCATCGAGAGTCCGGTACACTATCGTTGCAGTTCTGGAAGATGTCCCTGGAGGAAAATAGGCTGTAAAAGTGTACCTAGATAATGGACGTCCTCTTCACGAGAGTTCATGAAAGCGGTCCGCCACGTAGGGGGGGAGGGGGGAGAAGGGGGGTGATGGAGGGGGTTGCGAGTGATTACGAGAACCGGCACCCGGAGCGGTTCACAAGATCCACGGCATAGTGGCACCCAGGGAACCGGTTTAAAAAAAAATAGTTCATCTCCACTGCTGCTGCCATATTATTTAAATAAAGTCCTGTAATATTTGTGTACAGCGCTAACTTGCACAAACAAAACATTATTTTTTTTCTCTCTCTCTTTCTACTTAAAAGAACACTTTTAAAAAAATAGAATAAGAAAACCATCTGTGCAGATGGCCAATGTTTTACTAATAGGTATTGTAATGGCTTTAAGCGCTTACACCTGGTTTATTTCATATGGGATACTTGGTTTGATTACTGACTGAGTACATTAAACAGTTTCTGATTGGATAAGGTTTGTAAGTTGAGTATAATAATGAGATTACAAAGGTTTGTTAACTAAACGAATACAGCCCAATAATATATAATGACCCCCAAATATCTAGGTTTATTTTTATTTTCGTCAAGTAATTAATTACTTTTGTTTATAGATAATTTGTACACTTTTAATACCGATAGCTGTTGTATTTTGTGAGTGCTTAAATTATTTAATCTAAGGGTGCCACCTTCTCATTGCAATATTTCTGATGATCGTGGCAGCTCTGAATTATTAATTATCTTAAAATGTTCTGTTGTGACTCTTAAAAGATTTAAGGAAGCTCAGATCAATGCTGCCAGCCATTTGCTTTGACAACTCAGCGTTGCAATATTTCACGTGTGACGTCATCAACAATTAACTAATTCCATCGTTTAGTTAACTGTTTAGTTAACTGTTGATTTTAATTCAATAAATATCTTTTGACACTTTCCCTCTTCATTTTGGAGTCAACTTTTTTTTTGGTAGGAATAACAAACCACCTCTTAAATAGCTTATGGCCATATGCAATGTGTCTTAGCTTTATGGTAGGCGACCCCCTTAAAGATTATGATAGATAAGAATGTTTTTTACTTTCTCGCAACTTCTTGGAGAGAGAAATTATTGTGATTGTCAAAAATATAGAATTCTAGATGATGATGATGAATGTCAACGTTACATGAAAATGTATTTTAGGAATTAGACTATCCAAGAGAGGATCTAATGAGAAGAGGAAAGCAGGGAGAGTTGTTCTATAGGTGTGTAAGAGAGCTGCTATGGAGAGTTGTTATATAGGTGTGTAAGAGACCTGCTATGGAGAGTTGTTCTATAGGTGTGTAAGAGACCTGCTATGGAGAAGTTGTTCTATAGGTGTGTAAGAGACCTGCTATGGAGAGTTGTTCTATAGGTGGGAAAGAGACCTGCTATGGAGAGTTGTTCTATAGGTGTGTAAGAGACCTGCTATGGAGAGTTGCTCTATAGGTGTGTAAGGGACCTGCTATGGAGAGTTGTTATATAGGTGTGTAAGAGTCCTGCTTTGGAGAAGAGAAGTACCCTTGAAGTGTAAGGAAGTGCTGTACAGGGTGTACTTTGTAGCCAGTGTCACATATACATCAGACACATGGACATTGAATGTAAGAGAGATGAGTAGAACATGTTAGTTATCACGAGGAGGAACAGGATTAGGAATGAAGTTATCTGGGAAAGAGTTGGATACAGGGAGTACATGAGATAGTGGATAAATGGTAGGAACAGATAACAGAAAGTGAGAAAAGAAAGGAGGAGAATGGAAGAAATCTTAGGAGGAAGAATGGTGGAAGGATAGAGTAAGATGGAGGCATTTTACTAAATTACATTACATTACATTACATTTTTACTAAAAAACATATTTTTTCGCGTTCAAGGGCCATGAAAAGGGGAAACATCCATAGAAAATTCTAGAATTACATTTTTTTTATGAAAACAATTCTTTCACTTCCTGGGTCACAAGTTACATATTTTATTTTCTAGTGTATAAACGTATATTTTAGATAATTCTCCCGATGGATGTTTACAAATTATAACGCTGTGACGTGGCACAATCCAATACATCGATACAAGCTTTACATTAACGGGTTATTACAAATCTCCTCACAACGGACAACGAGGCTGTCTGCTTGCTTCTAGCTCTACAGCGCATGCGCACTGATTTGAGATGGTTGAGTGTGAGATTTGATTGGTTCTCCTGTGCCTAACATCTCAGGCAGAGTGGACGAAGTAAAGATGAGTTGAACTTTAGTAGAACAGCTCGCGCCGATGAGGTGGAAAGCTTATGATTGGCTTAAGACTCGTCACGTGACTACGTTTCTGTCCTGCGCTAGTTTTTCGGCGAACGTGTTAATCCACAGTAAAGCCGGGGACAGACTAGCGTTTGGAACTTTGCGACAGTTTTGTAAACGTGAATGTGCTGCGTTTCTTGTCCGTTGCGACAGCCCCGCACTTGAAATGCTCTTCGTGTGATCAGCGTTCTTGTCGCAGCCTCTTTGCAGTTCCTGAGCCATCGGGACGTTGACCTAAACCATGTTTGATAGAGAATTGTTTATAAATAAATTACATAATAGAGATGCGATGTGCAAACAGAGATGTCAAAGTAAAACTGTGGATAGAGAGTTAGCTGCTGCTGTTTTCCAAAACTTCTTATCAATATTTCCTTTTATGTTGAAAAGCTCCCTGGACTCATACTATAGTACTCTGGATGTTGGCATGGTTTGGTTGACAAAGTATGAATCTGTCTGCAGCTGTTTTTAAGGTGCAGCCCGTAGTTCCGAACGTTCTTCTTTGTCAAATGACTTGATACAGCAAGAGAGATCAGTAGATCATCTTCACTCTTAGTCTACATTTCCATACTGACAGAGCCCTGTGTTTGATACTCCAGCGTGACACCTCCTGGAGATCAGTAGATCATCTTCACTCTTAGTCTACATTTCCATACTGACAGAGCCCTGTGTTTGATACTCCAGCGTGACACCCCATGGAGGCCAGCCGGGCTTGCTTTTCTGTCGCAGCGTTTGGAACAATAGTCTGTCTGTCCCCGGCGTAGAGTAGAGTAACCGGTATTTTTTTATTACTATAACTACTCATTAGATTATATAGATGCACCAACTTCTACATCAAATTATTTATGTAATTTATTTCCATATTAAGATAAATTCCTATAGGAGGTTATGACACACGATTATTATAATATAACCCTTATAAAATATTAATTCAAATGAAACATATTTTATAATCCAATAATTTTACTTTTTTGAAATATTTTATATTCCAATTTAAATGTAGGCTACTAATTATGTTTCAAAGCATGTTAACGAAATATACAGATGTTTTGTGTGATCATTTTGAAAGGATCCATTAAAAGCATTAAACGCGCATTGTCATTAGAATGGAAATTTGAAATGTATTTTTCTATTATGGTTTTTAGCACCGTGTATTACTAACCATTCGAGTAATACGCTTATATACTAATAACGCTAATTGTTTGAGGTATTAGGACGGTTATATTTATAGGAAATGTACCCATATTCGCGTGGAGGATGAGTGTAAAACAATTTTGCTAATACCACCCTCAGTACACCCTAATCTCCCCCTCATCGGGAGTCTTGTCTACTGCGAGAGTAGCGCGTTAGACCACACATCTATCGAAGCGGGTCTATTCTCCTATTTGAGTTCTGTTTTAATTATCATTTTGAATATTCATTGGAATTGAATAGACGATAAACTTAGACAACTGTTTAGTATTCGCTCAAATTGCCGTCCTATATTATTGCACCAAACAATATTTGATCTCCTTGGATGGTTAAGATCGTATGCTAAATTTTATCCCCCCCCTTTTTTTTATGAGCTAGGTAGTTCCCATGTTTCATAAACTCATAGCAGTCTAGTAAATCATACCACCTACCTCCATCCCCCCCTTTTTTTATAATCGTTTTAATTGAAACCCCCTTTGTTGGTCCTCCGGGCAGGATGCACATGCTAATTATTCGCACGAGAACAATGCTAGTATCGCTACCAATTTATCACATTTACCTCTGCTCTCCATCCAGTAAGGAAACGTTTAATTTCCAGAAACAATAAAAGTCTGGAAAGGAAAGCCCTTCCAGAAATGCTCCCGTATATAAACGATAGACATAAAGAAAGAGCGAATGAAAGTGTGTGTTTTATAATAAGGTGGGGCTCTCTTGAATTAAAATAAAATAAAGGCGTCATAAATTGCACCGAAAAGCATTTAATGTTATTTTCGTGTTCTTCCAATTAAGAGTTTCTTGTTAAAAGATTAAAAAAAATTAATTAATAAAATGCTAATTTTGATTTAGTATAGTTCTTAAAAGTGTATTCTAGTTTTATCTTGTGAATAATTTAGTGCCCGGAGGGGTTACAACTGTATGGGTGCCCCTAGTTAACTGTTCCCAATTTACATGAACGGCTGTTAAAACAACGATTTTAAACCATTCATCTTATTATGTTGTTATTTATTGGGACGCTTTAGTGCCGGCTAAAACTGGCCAGCCTCAGGGAATAACATAATATAAGGTAGGTCACCATGTTCTGGAGGGGTGATAGGGAATGTGATAATATAAAGTAGGTCACCATGTTCTGGAGGGACGATAGGGAATATGATATTATAAAGTAGGTCACCATGCTCTGGAGGGGCGATAGGGAATAACATAATATAAAGTAGGTCACCATGTTCTGGAGGGACGATAGGGAATATGATAATATAAAGTAGGTCACCATGTTCTGGAGGGAAGATAGGGAATATGATAATATAAAGTAGGTCACCATGTTCTGGAGGGACGATAGGGAATAAGATAATATAAAGTAGGTCACCATGTTCTGGAGGGACGATAGGGAATAAGATAATATAAAGTAGGTCACCATGTTCTGGAGGGAAGATAGGGAATATGATAATATAAAGTAGATCACCATTCTCTGGAGGGACGATAGGGAATATGATAATATAAAGTAGGTCACCATGCTCTGGAGGGAAGATAGGGAATATGATAATATAAAGTAGGTCACCATGTTCTGGAGGGAAGATAGGGAATAAGATAATATAAAGTAGGTCACCATGCTCTGGAGGGACGATAGGGAATATGATAATATAAAGTAGGTCACCATGCTCTGGAGGGACGATAGGGAATATGATAATATAAAGTAGGTCACCATGTTCTGGAGGGAAGATAGGGAATATGATAATATAAAGTAGGTCACCATGCTCTGGAGGGAAGATAGGGAATATGATAATATAAAGTAGGTCACCATGCTCTGGAGGGAAGATAGGGAATATGATAATATAAAGTAGGTCACCATGCTCTGGAGGGACGATAGGGAATATGATAATATAAAGTAGGTCACCATGTTCTGGAGGGACGATAGGGAATATGATAATATAAAGTAGGTCACCATGCTCTGGAGGGAAGATAGGGAATATGATAATATAAGGTAGGTCACCATGCTCTGGAGGGACGATAGGGAATAATGTTGGGAATAAAACATAACAATGAACGTGGTCAGTGATCAAATCATGGCTTGCCCCGGTTAGTGTCAAACACACTAGCGCAACGGTTCTCAACTTATTGAAGGTCTCAACCACCTCTGAATTCACACTAAACATTAGTTGTTCTCAAAGGAGGGGCGGTAATGGTCTCTAGGTGTGCCACAAAGTTAACTGGTGTGCTGTAAAGGTCTATAGGTGTGCCACAAAGTTAACTGGCGTGCCACAAAGTTGACTGGTGTGCCGTTAAATTCTCGACATTATGTAACTGTCGAAAAAATAAAATCAATAAATAAGATGAAAAATGATCAAAATCTTTAGTATATTTATTTTCCAGAGTATTTAATGGTTTATATTCATAAAGTTGAGTAATTAATGAGAATTTTTGTAGTTTTTTTACACGAAAGTTCATTTCGTGATTGAAAATAAAATATAGCGGTGGTTCTCAAACAGGGGTACGCGAATATTTCTCAAGGGATAAATTGGCAAAATAACAAGAGGACCAAACGAGGTGGGGAATTTTGAGGTGACTCGGGGAAACGTTTACCTTTGACTACCTTACATGTGTAATTTGGGGAAATTAGATCATTGGGGCTCATCAGACTTTTAATCATGAACAAGGGGTTCAATCTGAAAATAAGTTTGAGAATCACTGCTATTGAGGACACACACACACACACACACACACACATGTTTACCTGCAATTATTTATATATATGGGAATCTAATATTATATATAATATGATATTAAATTAGACAGTGGCTAAGTGAATTAAATAGCGATAAGATTTCACAATCCAACTTTGTTTGTATGTTAATATGCAGGACATTAATTGTAAAACCATTATATTTTGTATTTTTAATTTATTTATGCGTTCTATCTAATATGCTGAATATAGGCCCATGTTGTGAATGTATATTTGTAAATTCGTCAATGGTATTTTTAAAAGGCTGTCCTTAACTCGTAACACAACTTTGTTTTAAAATTATCATTATTATTAAACTAAGTATACGAAAGTGTTGAAGGCCTACTTCCAAAATTAACTGCCTCAAATTTTTGAAAAAAAAACAAAACAAAAAAACTCTCCAAATATTTGTGTTTGAAAAATTAAAATATTTTCTGGTTGTGAATATTTGTCAATAAGATCATTAACTGACGTCATGCTTCAAAGCACCTCCTTGCATTTGTTTTCTCTTGTCCGTGGAGTAAGTGCAGTAATTGCATACGTGTTCCCAGTTAAGATGGTGTACAGTGAATAGAAACAAGTGCCATTGCCGTGTGGCATGGAACGGAAATGAACTATTTAAAATGTTATACATATTACCATGTAGTTACAAGGATTACACTCATGTAAGGCAAGTATGTTTTCCCAATGGCAAACATTGTTTTAGATATTAACTATTAAAATACCTTACTTTCCTTTGTACATAAGTTTCATTATTATATCATTTATGTTTAATCATTCAAATTTGAATTTTTAGCACGGTTGGTAGAAATGAAAATAGGCCCTATTAATATTTTTTTTTTAGCACCGCGTATTACTACATACTCTAAATGAATTTAGAGGAAGTTTTCCCACGTTTGCGTGGAAAATCATTTTGTAAATAACACCCTAAGTACACCTGATTGGGATTTGAACTCCGATCTCCTCGCCATCGGCAGTCTAGTATATTGCGAGAGTGACGCCTTAGACCATGCGGCCACAGAAGTATGTCACTCTTGATTATAATTACACAAAAATACATTAAGACCATCAAAATTTGCCGTCAACGTAGACATCTAGAAGAGTGCGGACATTAATTAAAACAACCTCCTTTTTATTTATTTATATTAAAAAAATCATTCTATTATCACATTATGCCATCATAAAATCATAACTACTATTAGTGATTCTTTTTAAAACACCTAGGAGAGAGAGTAGTATTGTGATCATCAAAAGAATTGAACTAGATATTTTGATAAATGTCGACGCTTCATGAACCCCTCAAACCAAAAAAAGTGTTTTCGCAATCCCGTCTGTCTGTCTGTACCATGGGCTAGAGCAGAAACTATTTTACCGATTGGGCTAAAAGTTGGTATCTGGGGTTTTTCATAAGGTCCCTCCGAGGGGATTTTGGAATTAAATATCCAACCCTAAATTTAAGGGTAGTTTACTGAAGGGGGTAAAAAAGAGAAAAAATCAATTTCCTCAAAATTCGCTCTGACTCTTTTGTTTAACTTTTATATCTAGACACTGTTTATCATGCCATTAGTGTAAATAGTACTTAAGCTTATAACCCGAACGGGTAGTAAGACGCGGTGCTAAATAAATTTAAATAAAAATATACTGGTGTCAACTTTTGTGTCGCCGTGTTGGCGAGACTGCAGGGCAGCCAATCTCTACGCCAATCATGTTGGAACCTCAAGAGTATCTCAGTACAAGTATCAGTGAACTTCTGTAACAGGTAGTGAGCGGATTTACTATTTGTGGTTGGGTATTTATTGTACACCGCTTTGTTTGTTCCTGAAATGGCAACTATAAACGGATGCATCACGAGTGGTGGAAAAAGAAAAGATTAGCAACCCTGGGCTCTGTTTTTTCATTTCCTCCCACCCTTTATATGACACGCGACATATGTTGCATGTATAACAAACAAATGACCAGCACTCCGAGTCAGGCTTGTCGCGAGTCAAGAAGCGCTTGCATAAAAGGGCCCTTAAGGACCGGCTACATGTAGTCACACCGCACCGCACCACGCGGACCGTGTAGCCACCTACCACCGGAAATAAAATGTTCGGGAACTTTGTTTTCATGGTAAAACTAGACATTTCCTTCACAGTCGTGTCACGTGTGACTCTGTAGTCATTGTTTACAACATTACGTACAAGATAAACAATAATATAAACAACAACTTATTGAACAACAAACATTCTTCTTCTTAATTACTAGCCAACTTAAAACTTTATTCTTCGTAGTTAATAGCTAACTTAAAACTTTATTCTTCGTAGTTAATGGCTAACTTAATTTTATGAAAATAGGTGAAAACCTATGCAAGTAAAAATATAAAAACACAAACTTATTTTATAATAGAACTCGGTCTATAAAGAATATAAAAATTGCTAGGAAATGCGGTGCGGGTCGTGTAGCCATACCTTAATGGTCCGTGCCCCTGGCTACTGATCTAGAAGTCCAGGGTTCGATGCCCGGTGGTATCATAAAGGAGAACTGTTCCTATGGTCTGGTTATTTAGGTTTAATATCTCCCCTGGCTCCACACCTTCATCATAATCATCATCATCATCATCATCATCATCATCATCATCATCATCAAATTACAGGTATGACGTGCGGCAACCACCAAGGTGTACTCTGGGTAACGTTCTGTTCCCAAAGAGCTGAAGATACCGCGTTTATCTCGGTCAAATATGACATACGCTTTAAAAAAAATTCAATAACAGTGAGTAAGGTAACAATAAGAAGAAATGTACCCACTTTTCCGTGAAAAGAAAGTGAAACAATATTTGAAAAAAAATAAAACACTCTCAGGTAACCTGGTCATAGTTTGAGTCCCGACCCTCCCACCAAACGACAAACCAAACTGTACGAGCTTGACGTTTAGTCCGCTAGTCGCAAGGATAGAAGATTATACAAATTAACCTCATGTCGCAGATAATCCTTCGATAGACTCAAGTCCGACTTCACGAGTGGACTCACCCTTCTAGATACTCGATTATACTAATAGTAGTCTTGGTAGCTGCGTCAGGGGTTTGGTTAGACGGCCCGGGGGGAGGGGGGTTGTAAGCCCTGGGGTGGGCTAGAAACAAGACCTCATACACTCCAATGATCCTCTTAGAAGTCACGTGACAGTCACGTGCGCTAACGACGCTGCCGGCCGCCTCGCGTTGTTTCGTGATGGTAGGAGGCGTCGGTGGAACAACCGCGTATAATATTTGGACCGAGACCTTCCGTGAATGTAGGCGAGCTCACAACTCGCCATGAAACCAAGGGGGTCAGATGGGGGACTCGGTTATACACCGGAGTCGCGATTATCCGGCCTACTAAAGTAGAGACACTCCGGCCCGAATAACGGAAAAAGCCGGTTAATACGGAATCCGAAATTAAATCATTTCAGTATGGGTTTAACTATTTTCTAATTTTCGCAAAACATTTAAATTTTTTTAAATAAAATCCACCCATTTTCTGATTGCGATTTAAAATAAGAAACCAGTAATTGTAGGGGGACAGAAAAAGTTAAACGAGAAAGAATTTTTTTTAAATTTACCACACAGTAAGCCTACTCTATTTTGGAAATGTAACATCGGCTACAAAGCAAGAACAAGAGAGAATAAAGCGTCAGATGGAGTAAATGTTTTATAGTGGACATGTACCGGTTTGTTTATTTTACAACACACTCGTTAACACAGGGCCGGATATTACGGAGGGCCGGATAATCGCAACTCTAGTGTATTTCAAATTATATTATATTATTGAAAATGGATCTGAAAGATGGCCTTAAACCAAACTGATGACTTCTAGATGTATTCAATTTTCAAAAGTTTGCGGAAGAAGACAATTTCAAATATCTTCGAGAAGCATCCAAATTATTATGGGGGAAACACCCTTTAAAATAATTTTTAGGAAATAAAGATTTAAAAAAAAAATTGGGTTCAGGGTTATTTAAGATAGCTTCTACAGGAATCATAATTTCAAAAGCTTCCCGAAAGAGGAAATATCCAAATAGATTCTTGAAACATAAAAATTTCCAAAAAAAATTCTGAAGTAGGACCACTCTAAATATATTTTACCGGAGTCTACTTTCCGAAAAATGGACCACTCCAAATTAGTAAGATCCATCCCATCGTATTAAAATGTGTAATCTAAATTCACTTTTACATTAGTTTTCTCGTCATTCAGGATCAAGAACTTTCACAAAAAGTACTGAGACATTTTATGTCTCTTCTAACAGCCTATTTCTGCTCTTGGTGGTGTGAAAAAAATGTGAAATGAAATCGTCTTTGTGTGAAATGAGAGATTTAAGGAGGTGCTCATTAAATGTCTACAAATTTCATTGATATTTTAAAGTCACACAAGCAGTTCCATTCCTCGCAAAATTTTATTAGTGATTATAAATGTACAAATATAATACATAATATTTTATTTCATTTTTATTTTATTGTGATTCTTTTTACATTTATTAAAAAAAATATTATGTCTAAAAATGTGCAACTAAACTACCTACATTTATTTTATTTTAATTTATATTGTAGTAATTATATTTATATTAAAATATATTATGACTAATTTATCCCCATAATATACTATAAAATTATGACTATAATTTTTTAATCATTTATCTTACATCAAGAGACCCGCGAATCAGTCCTAGAGGATGGAACAAAAGAGAAAATACATAAAACGTTACAATTTAAGGGGGAATTATTAATTTCGATAACTATTTTATTCAAGCAGTTTCAATAGTTACTGCCTGGAGAAAATTTTACTTGTTACTTTCTTGAATTATTTCCACCAGCCATTGTCTTGAAGTAATCTCCCTTGTTAATGTCTTCTAGTGTTTTTCACTAATTAATGTCTGAAGTATCTTTAATAGTTCCTATATTAATGTAATGCGCTTGTTTTATTTAAGGTTTGGAGCAGTAATGTAGTTAAATAGTTCATTAGCTAATATATTCTAATAGAATAGTTAATAGTTATTTTCTAAAAGTTGTTTCACTAACAAATGTTTACTCCACGTATTTGGAAATACCAATGATCCCAAACGTGTCTAGGAAATTTTGGTTCTCGTCTAAATTAATCTCGCCAACCTGTGCAATACACTGAATTATTTTAAAAAAAAATCTATATATATATATGTACAAAAAGTTATTTAGATCTCTAAGTTCAGCCCATTAATACATAACACTCTCATCTCAAGATAATATAATTAAAATCAACTATACCCACTTCGGTGGCCACATGGTCTAACGCGCTACTCTCACAGTAGACTGGACTGCCTATGACGGGGGGATCGAGGTTCAAATCTCTGTCGGGTGTATTAAGGTTTTTCAAAATGGTTTTTCACTCTACCTCCACGCAAACGCGGGTAATCTACATCTAAATTTAACCTTCCTACTCCCTAAAACCATTAGTGTAATTAATACATAGGCGTATAACACTATCGGTTAGTAAGACGCGGTGATAAAAATAAATACAATTAACATTATTTTAAAATCAAGTCTACCTTGATAGATATTTTTGTTAAATCATTTGTAGCCCTATTTTATATGATTAAAAAATTATAAAAAAATAATCAATTGCTTTGTCTATAAAATACAGTATAGCTCGAAGCTCTATTAAACTAAACCATGCAATATTTATACAGGTTTTCTAGGTATTCACATCACAGGTGGACATAAAAAAAACATGTGACGTGATGTAAGATCATATGCCCTTATGGTGCATTATAAAAATGTTTATTTCATCATGTAATAAACCTTTGTGTCAACACATTAAACTGAAGAAAGGAGCGAAAATGGACGGGGATTCCACGAACTCGTAACTATATTTTTCATTCTTACAAGCATACCCTCCCTTCCTTGCTAGTCTACATTTTATATCAAGTAATTGATTTGAATGAAGTATTTTTTTTATGTACAGAGTCTTATACCTGTCTTTTACTATAACATAATAGAGTTAATGTACCCGAATTTGCCGTGATCACGTGGCCAAATGTTTTGATGCGTTTTACCCGTGAGGAGAACAGAACCAGTAGCCGCATGGTTCAAGGCGCTACTTTCACAGTGGACTAGACTGCTTTTGATGGGGAGCTCGAGGTTCGAATCTCGGTCGGGTGTACTAAGGGTGATTTTTTTTCCAAAATTATTTTTCATCCTCCCTCCACGTAAATGCGAGTACACTTCCTATAAATATGACCTTCCTCATCCCTGAAACCATTAGCGTAATAAGTACTTAATCATTTAAACCGAACGGGTAGTAAGACGCGGTGCTAGGAAACAAGTGATAGTTGTAGTTATAAAAGAAGAACCAAATATTCCTCTCATTCAGATTCCTTTTGTCAGCGAACCATTTTATCAGTAGTCCCTACCAAGATACCGTACTCTGAAACCCCCTGGGTGACCTGGTGGTCTATGGGTAAGGTGTTGGACTTCTGTGCTGGGGTTCAATCCTCTGTCCCGGCACAGATTTATCTGACTGTCCAAACCCTTCCTTCACCTCTGACAAGACGTGTATTAATCACAACTTGTGAATGTGAGGAATGTCAGGCCTCCACCGTGGTTCGGATCCCACGTTAAA
>CABFWO010000752.1:174399-185007 GCA_902155825.1 Timema genevievae
AAAGGTCTCTTATTCCTCTTCTTTCCTCTCACACCCACGTGGTGAGTTCGAGTAGTCACCGCAGCGCGGCGCTAGTGGCGCTGGAGCTCTCTTTGCACAATCTCTCGGATTTTACTTCGCGCGGACTCAAAACAGTTCTGCTTCGGTTATGTGACGAGGTTCTACCCTCTCTATCTTTCTCGTCGCTTTTTACACAGTGCGCCAAGTAGGGATGAAAAAATAAAACACTTTGCAACCCCCTACTGCCGATAAGGGCATGCGCGAGAATAGTAATAACAATAATAATAATATAATACTTGTAATGGCTACGAAGAAAATTTTAGGGTTCATTTAGCGGTGAAGAACATTATCATTGTTGATACCTGTTGGCGTCAAGAGCTTGAAGAAAATTAATAATCGAATCGTGAAAAAATTAGTTAAATATATAATTAAAAGTGACGAACGGATTCAACATAATTTTAATATAAACGTGATTGGGAATAATTTATTGAGATGAAAACGAATTACTATCGGCACGTTTATTTAATATGAAACTAATTGTTATTTATCAGTGTAAACGTCAAAAGGATTTTTAAGTGTAAATAAATAGTTGTGTACTCTATAAACAAACGAATACGTCCGCCGCGCGTTCGAAAGAAGGTGTTTCCAACAATGCTTTAGTCTTATAGGCGGCAAGAGAGGAATAAAGTGAAATGAGTGATTGCAAGTTGTTCCTATTCTATTCATCCTACACGAGAAATAAGCAAACAGTTTGTGAGACAGACGAAATGCACCTAAGTAAATAATCGACCAGTGACAAGTGTATTCTCCGCTTTGTTTTTTACCGCCTCTTTATTGTCTGAAAAGTGACACAAGACGAACGGTTACCGTAGACAGTCTTTTGTTGTATTTTTTTTCTTTTTTCCAGTCAAATTTCTCACACAATAGTGGGTGCTAATGTTAACAGAGCCTCTCTTTAAGTTTTTTTTATAAAATACTTTCCTAAGCTCTTAGTTAATTATAGTAAAAAAATTGTATACTAGAGGAATAAAAGGAAAAATAATCAAATAAAAAAAAAGTGTTCGAATAAAACTACAGCTCTTATTTTGTGAGAGGTTTTATAAATAAACAATGAAAGTTTTTATTTATGATCCGATGAACCATGAACTTACGTCTTTGAGGTTTATAGGGGGGTTTTAAATCTAGTTTCTTATTTTTTTATTTTAACGGTTTAACTAAGTTGGCGACATCGTATCTCTGCGATTCAAAACAAACGAACTCAGAAAGGAAGAGTTTGTACGTCGATCAAAAGTTTGACCCGGTTTTGTTGTTTTTGTTAATCGCAAGTATTGTGTGGTTCCCCGACAGTCGTGGCTCAGTTTAACCGGCGACTATCTCCCCGACTGGCCGGTCGGGTGGTCGAGCCAGCACCCGGTGATAGAGCGTCACCATCACCCAGGGGTGGTCCTTGGAGGGAAAGAGGGGGCTCTTGGGACACCGGGGCTGCTACCGCACCATTGAGAAATCACAGTTACTGATGGGAGTTTATGAAGAGGCCCAAGTAGTTCGAAACGGGATGCATTGGGTGAGTGACAAAACAACAATGCGTTCACTTTTATATTGTAGCTAAATCACGATGGTTTTAACTCTTGAATACAAAAAATAAAATAAAAAATATATACAAACTGGTCCTTTGATTTGCAAAACGGCGAATTAAAAATATACATCACATTGATAAACACACATATATACTTGAAATAATAATTTTAAAATAAGTTTCAGGGCCTATAGTTTAATCAAAATAAATAATTTGTAAAATGTTATTTGTATCTATCTAAATACATATAGCTTTTTAAAAACGTAAATTTGAATGAAATAAAGTGTGGATAGATACCCATAGAATGCCTCATTTGTCAAATTCCAGGTACAACTTGTTTTTTGTCCAGCGTAAGAAAAACGTTATAGATTCAAAACCGCAATTTAGGTAACAATGTATCACAATGCGTCATGTCACGGGATGGTATTACATTTATTAAGTACAGTATTAAATCTATATCTCGATGCTATCATGCTTAATTAAAATAAATACATATCTTTTCCTAATGCGTATTCATACTGACAGATGAATGACAATAAAAAAAATGTTATTGCTGGTTATTTATGACTTTAAATACTAACGTTATTCAACATTTAACCAAATATTGTAAAAATATTTAATTGGTTTAGGAGAGTAGTCACAATATTATAAAATGTTAATTAACGACCTAAAACTAATAATATATCTTCTAAATACTACACATCTTCATTAATTGCAATAGCTTTAAAGTTTTGGAAATATTATTACAAATAATGTAATGCCATAAAAATGGTGAAATATAAACAATCTTAAGTTTTCGGAAATAATCGTGTTCGTTTTTTTCCCCGTCGAATAGGCTTTTATTTTCTTTCCTCTCAGTCATAGACGCTACATAAAGCAGACACGTAAAGGCTGGAGTTCTAAGCTGCTTGTTACCCCGTGTTTTGATAAGTTGAGGTTCTTGTCGAGTTGTGTTGATAACAAGCTACTACACTACACTAAGTATCTTTGAGTCGATTAGCACTCGTCAACATGATTGATCAGTTTGTTGACTTGGCGAAGGCTGACCTACTCACAGTCGAAGAGAGTAAGTTTACCTTTTAAAGACAACAGAATATTAGTCACTTGACCAAATATTGATTAGGAAAAGAACACAGTATGGAAATACACGCTATCACTCGGTCAGTAAGTTGTTGACATCTTACCTGGTTTCCAGGAATGTAAAACTCAGAATATACTAAACAATAATATTACCAGTTGTTCTCTCTGGGTGTGAAACGTGGTCTCTTACTTACATGACGGACACAAGGTGCTTAGGAAGATATTTGGTCCGAAAAGGAATACTGGGGAGTGGAGGAGGTTACATAATAATGAGTTACAAATGTGGACAGGGGCATGCAGCGCGAATGGGAAAAATCTCGAACCTTGTTCAGGGTATTGAGTGGCAAACCTAATGGGAAGACACCATTGGGAAGACCTAGACGCAGAAGGGAGGATAACATTAGACTGGACTTGGAGGAAGAGAGAGGGTGTAATTTGTGGTATTCGTTTGTTTTACTTACAATAGGCCTATTATCGATTTTGAGTTGATATTAAAACAGTGTTTTTAAAATTAAACAACGCTAACCAATATCCTACCCTCGGCGCCGGGGACATGGTTTAAGTTCCAAGTATAACATCTAATCTGCTTTGGCAGTGACGGTGAGGTCGGAGTTCGAATCCCAGTTGGGTGTACTGAGAGAGATTTTTCTTCTATCCACACAAATGCGAGTACATTTTTTCTAAATTTCACCTTCCTCATCCCGAACACGCTGGCGTAATTCACACATTTATATCTCAAAGCACGGGAAGGTAGCTTCAGCTAATAAATAGATCACAAAGTTAATATTAATGTTAAATATACAAAAATAATTAGGCTTGTATGAGTGTGTCACTGGCCTTATGGTCTAAGGCGTCACTCGCGCATTAGACTAGACTTACGTTTACGAGGAGATATTGATTCGGATTCTTACACTCAAACGCGGGTACACTCCCTCTAAATTTAACCTTCCTCATGCTTAACACACTAGCGTGATTACTACATAGACCTAGAATAACACAGAGGGGTAGTATGACGCGGTGTTGAAAAACAATTTAAGTTATTGTAAAGCTTATATGATGTGATTGATTGGATGCGTGTAATATGAGTGATGTAGTGATATATGCTATGAAAAGGATACTTCGATATATGAATTGATAGAACTAACTTACACACACTTAGAACTTAGTGTTTTATATGAAAACTCGCTTTGCTCGTTGGGGGCTCCGACCCCAAACCCCTAGTGAGTTTTATTTGCAAGTGGATGTAAACTAATGTAATTCCAGCGTTGTTTTGAACGTAACTAAAAGTTACCGGTATTGTATTGTATTTTTCACAAATTATTTTAGTTTCTCCACACTTATAAGGCAGCAAGAATCATAAAATTTGGCACGCTTATGGCAGTTGGATATGCCAATATGCCTGCCAAATTTTATGATTCCATCTGTCCCATAAGTGTGTCAGAAAATTAAAAAATATGTGGAAAATGTGGAAAATTTACCTAAAATAAAAAATCTAACTCTATCTAAGGTATAACCGATGGAGATACGACAAAAAGTAATAGGACCAAACTTGTGGATCTCGCCAAATCCGTGGCTGCTGGTGCAATCCGTTTTTTGATAGGTCTTACCGTTTAGCCACAAGATACCTCCAAAGAAATGTCCGCACCGACTTTAAAGTTGCTTCACAATTTTTAATTTTTTTTCGGGGGTTATATTTTTTTTTAAACTTTTTGGAATTTTCCCGTTGGTTACAGGCTAGAAGCTATAATTTTGCCAAATTTAAAGTTTCTATCTCATCTGGAAGTGGATAAACATTAATGTCAGTGAATGAGTGAGTCAGACATGTGGCTTTATAGTAGTATAAAGTCTTAAAGACATTCGTTGCTAGCTATGATAGTGCGCAGTGTTGCCAAATTATACAATTAAACTCCTTGACTTTATAGAAACCTTTTTATTTTATCCATACTAATTTAAAATCACACTAAATTATTTAGAAAAATCCGGCTAAAAATTTTTAACAAAACTAGTCTGGCGCAATATTAATACTATCAATATTTAATCGTATATGAATATGAATGTCTAGTTCACCCTCTTCGGTGGCCGTATGGTCTAAGGCGTTACTCTCGTGGTAGAATAGACTGCCGATCATGGAAAGATCGAGGATCGAATCTCGGCCGGGTGTAGTGAGTTTTTGTCCCAAAATGGGTTTCCGCTCTCTCTCAACGCAAATGCTGGTACACTTCCTATGAATATAACCTTCCTAATCCCTTGAATCATTAGCGTAATTAGTAAATAAGTGTATACACCGTGTGGGTAGTAAGAGGCGGTTATAATCCAAACAACAAACACTTGTACGCAAAAAGTATAAAATAGCAAGTCTTAGCCTCCCCCTTATAGTTCGTGAACTGTAATTATCTGAAGTAACTAAATATTATAATATTGTTAAAATTATGCAATAACATTATTATTGTTGAATGACAATGTATGTACTCAAGGGTTTTCCTGCGCTAGACACATTTAAACTACTCCCACAGCTTCAAACGTAACCTTTACCTAATAATCAAAGGTAAACTATCTACCTATTCATCCCCCCCCACCTCTTTTCGTATCCCACTGCCCCACGAATATGTTGTAATTCTTTAAAATCCACCCCCCGTTATCCATTCCCCAAAGTTTAAATTGTTATAGCGTATTTCAGTAAAAGCCTGTGACTAGAATAAAAAAACAAACATTGATAACAAATAGGCCTACATATTCTATTTAAAGTAGCAATAATAGTAATAATAGTAATACTATTAATAATTATTACTAAACTACCCGCATCGGTGGGCACGCGGACAAGTTCGTCACTATTCTTTTGTCTGGTTTTTTTTCCCCCAGTGAAAGGTTAGAATTTCATACTGATGAACTAATGTGAGTTTTTCACATCATTTCAAGTGAATGCGGCTACACTTCTTCTAAATTCTAACTTATTCATCCTTATCACTTTGGTGTAATACGGATGAGCCGGACGGGTACTATTATTATTATTATTATTATTATTATTAGCACCGCGTCTTACTACCCGTCCGGTTTATACGCAATTACACTAATATGTAATGGTAGGGTGATTGTGAGATGAAATGGAGGACCTACAGTTTAAAGTGGGATCCGAACCACGATTGAGGCTTGGCATTCCACACATTCACAAGTTGTGGGACGGGTAGTAAGAAGTGAAGCACTGTGCTGAATAATTGATCGAGTAGTTTGTTGTTGTCCATATCTGAAATATTCCTCAACTTTCCTACGAATGAATATATCTGACGGCTAGAACATTCTACTATACTTTCACGCGTTCATACGTCAAATCATGTGAGCTTAAGCTTACACTTTTAAGGTTAGGAGTACAGGGAAGACGAGTTAAGGTACATATTTTTGCAGTTTTTGTATAGAAACATTTTTTGGCCAAAAATAAATAAAATATTGCTTCATTACAAACATAAAGAGTTTAATTTCCTTCACATTTTGATATCAACAATTGTTGAATATCTGTTGTGAGCATAGCCGGTATTAGATGACAAACTTTTTAAATGAAGATAAAGAGTTGTCATTAAATTACAGGATACCTTGATAGATATTCAACAACCGGTGATATCACCATCTTAAGAAAATTAAGTTTCTACCGGAAAAATATTTAGAACAACACAATTTATTTGCAATAAATACTGCAAAAAAACACTGGCCTTAACTCAAGTCCGATCCATCTTAGTGGATATTATCTAGAAATGGGTCTAATCCAAATCTATAATCTGAATACTAAATTCTCTTTTGATTCTCAAATTCAAATTTTTGAATATTAAAAAATATAGAATTCTAATATATAATAAAAATATTTAAAATTGAATAGTTGTTAAACGCTTAGTATCGCAGACAAACGATCTTTCGTTTGTTTTATCTGTTACGCCATAAAAAAAAACATAGAGAACCCTTTTTTCGAATAAATAAAATTAATTGTGTAATATCATAGGATTTTAAGATTCGATTGAACAAATAATACAGTAAAATGTTATCATTGTTGGCCACAAAGAAATATGTTTGAATTTTCCTAACTGTTCTTCTAATCAACTTCCAACCAATACCTTACTTTTCGAAAAAAAAAGAATTCTAGCAAGTTAAGTTTAAATGAATTAACAATTTACTCGGTTAAAAAAATAAACAATATTACGTTTTGAATGCGGTAATATTTTGGATAACTCTTAAAAGGGAGCAGTAAATTATAAAATAAAATGTACGAAAACATGAAATAAAAATATTCCCATACAAAGAAATAACTGGGAGATTACATAGTAATTTTGGACCCCTTTTTATTTTGGGCAGGTCAATATATATATATATGTATGTGTGTGTGTGTGTGTGTGTAAACAACGTGTGGCCATTAAAAACTTATGACGTACACTACGAACGGGTAGTAAGATGCCATGCTAAAAAAAACCACTTATTAAAAACAGAATTGCGTGAGGATAGAATACTTAGAAGTAATATATGTTTACTTAAATTTCCATTCCGTTAAAAGTATCTCCTACTCCTATTAAATATGAAAAGCAACACGCCACCGTCATTCACACAGTGTACTTTACCATTAAGTCGTTCTGTAAAGACATTAATTTGATATAAAAAAATAATTTACACAAATGTGATGTGTGTTTTGCGCAGGTCCGCTAAGTAAATGTCATGTAAAAAAAATTAATTGTCGTGTCACAAAGTTTCAAACCTATAGATAATGCTTTTTACTTCATACAACCTGGACTGGTGAACACACAGACAGTGGCGTCAGTTTAAGCCTTGACTTATTTGTCGGTGATGGAGATTAAGAATGTGGTATCTAAAGAAAAGTATCAATACTGTACTCATTAAAAGTATAGGAAGAAAAATATCAATACCGTATTTGTATCGGAAGAAAAATATCGATACCATACTTGTATCGGAAGAAAAGTATCGATACATACTAGTATCGGAAGAAAAATATCGATAAAAGTGTCGGTATCGAAATTTTATCTGTATAGAATTAAAAAAAAAAAATAGTACATTAAAATAATAATTTAAACTTTTCCATCATAATAATTGTATTTCTATATTTATTCATACCCTGAAAATTATAATTATTTAACCATACTATGGTATATTTAAGTCTATCGCGTCTATGTTATGTGTTGGAACTCTGAAGGTATGATAGATAATAATATTATATGATGAATACTATAAAAGGTTTTACCATACCAGATTTTAAAACATCTATGACAATTTAGCCTATGGAAATTTATTTAATAACTAAATGTGATTAGTAATATGTTTTTTCAATATATTTTGTACTCTTCTTGAACCATAAGTTAGTAAATATTTAATCCCACAGTAAATGGAGATAGTAAGGAAGATGTTTCTTTCGATACCGGAGTGTGAGTACTAATATCAGTAAAAGTATCGAGTAAAAATACTAGTATCGAAAGGAAAATATCGATATTAGTAAAGTAGTGTTACTTTTTTCACATCCCTAATGAGGAGATTAGGGTTCGAATCTTGACTAGGTGTTTGCACCCCCTACCCACCCCATAATTTTTTTCCCGGTCTTCCTCCGGTCAAATGCAGGTACACTTCCTTTATACACTTACTCTTCTCATTCTTACATAATAGTTTATGTGAAGCATTTTTTATTTTCCCGCTGGTTTTGTTTTAGTCAAATTACCGAGATTGACAACTATTTAAAGATATGTTTACCAAACAGGGCTACGCGATGGATTTCAAGGTATACGTCACATCCCAATACGTTCTATCAATCCAAACCTATTTTTAATAAAATTATTAAGTCTGATAAATAAATTATCGGAGAACTCTACGTAAAGTCATGGACTTTATTAATGTGGTCGATCTTTCCCTCTGTGGTCCAGCTTATCATTGAAGCTTTATTACATTTAGGAGCGATTGTTTGTACAATATAGTTTATTTTATTACCAAAGAAGTGATTGAACGGGTACGTTTGGTTCCAGGGCTCCTAAAGGGGTACTTTAAGTAGGCCAGGGCTCATAAAGGCTACCTTGAGTAGGCCAGGACTCATAAAGGGGTACTTTAAGTAGGCCAGGGCTCATAAAGGGGTACGTTTAGTAGGCCAGGGCTCATAAAGAAGTACGTTTAGTATGCTAGGGCTCATAAAGGGGTACTTTGAGTAGGCCATGGCTCATAAAGAGGTACTTTTAGTAGTCCAGGGCTCATAAAGAAGTACGTTTAGTAGGCTAGGGCTCATAAAGGGGTACTTTGAGTAGGCCATGGCTCATAAAGGGGTACTTTTAGTAGGCCAGGGCTCATAAAGGGGTACGTTTAGTAGTCCAGGGCTCCTAAAGGGGTACGTTGGGTAGGTTAAGGTTCATAAAGGGGTACTTTGGCTAAGCCAATGCTCTTAAAAGGGTACGCTACTGGCGGAAGCTAGGAAAACACTGCTTTAAAGCATGTTATTATATTATGCTGTCTCGAATCGATCTAAACAGATCCAACTATTTATGAACCACATTACGATGAATTTATTTCAGGTTCGGTCCAAAGTGGTGGGTGCTAGGTCTCACTTACACACGAATAACCAGCCGACAACCCTGCTCGGTCGGTAGATTGTCTTTCAACTGATCTAAGGACGACGGTGTATTAACTTCAATATTTAGAGGAAGTGTACCCGCGTTTGCGTAGAGGGAGAGTTAAAAACAATTTTGAATAAACACTCGGTACATACCGACCGAGATTCGAACCTCAATCTCCCATCCATCGGCAGTCTAGTCTACTGCGAGAGTAGAGCCTTAGATCATGCGGCCACCGAGGAGGTATACATATACTAGCTTTGCTCGTTGGGGGCTCCACCCCCAAACTCTCAGTTAGTTTTCTTTGCAAGTGGATGTAACAAATGTTATGTTTTGAACGTAACAACTTAAAGTTACCGGTATTTTATTGTATATACCGCACCGACTTTAAAAGTTGCTCCGCCTTTTTGAATTTTTTCGGAGGTTAAAACTTAATTTTTTTAAACTTTTTGTAATTTTCCCGTCGTTTACAGGCTAGAAGCTATAAGTTTTCCAAATTTCAAGTTTCTATCTCATCTGTAAGTAGGTAAACATTAATGTCAGCGAGTGAGTGAATGAGTGAGTCATGTGGCTTTGTAGTAGTATAATATTAATATATTTATATATATAAATATGGTTTAAATAACTTTATTATCTGTAAAAATGTAAATTTGTATCTGTTGTTACTCAACACTATATTTTAAAACTATTCTAAATGATTCTTTCCATCACATACAGCTATAGAGCCATGCGTGATTGCCCTGGCATGATCATATAAATAAATGATGAATAAGTTACCGCAGACAAAACACACGCACGGATCTAGCGTGTTTAATCCTGTGTCATGTTATGTTCAACATAAATATTATAATCAATAATCTTTAAGGGTGGACATCACAGCAACTTTCATTCCAACACATTTGATTAAATACAAATGTTCAGACGTAATATTATATGGATATGTACACTACACAAGGCCGTAGCCAGCCAATAATTTCAGGGGGGGGGGGTTTGGTGGGTACATCCCCTAATTGCTGGAAGCTAGAAACAATTCTAAATGATAAACCGTTCTAGAAGTTCTCTGAAGTGAGGTTTGTTATGGTAAAATAACCCCCTAGCTGCCAAAGGCTTGGAAAATTTCTGAATATTAAACACTTTTTGAAGCTCTGTGAAGTGTTTTTTTTTATGGTAAGATAACCCCCAAAATACCGAAGGCTAGGAAAATTTCAAAATATTTAACACCTCTAGAAGCTCTCTGAAGTGTTTTTTTTATGGTAACACAGCCCCCTAATTGGTATTTGTATCTTAATTTTGATATTGTTTGAACCATAAATAAAGCCATATATATTTTGTTCATAAAATTTCGCGGGGGGTTTGAACCCCCAAACCCCCCCCCCC